>JANTBZ010086445.1:0-18729 GCA_024741255.1 Exechia fusca | reverse complement strand
AGCATTTCTTGTGGATTAGAACATCATCAATATTATTTTCAAGACTTGAGTCCGCTTATGTTGGAAAATATAGACACTTGCAAATTTTAACTTCAACAAACGGGGCAACGATTTACTGTCTGCTCAGCATAAGAATGAAAACTATTCTAAACTTCAGGCAGTGTGAGATTTTCGCCAGCGGAGTCCCGCTTAATTGAACATTGAAAATATATTATACATGTCTTTTGCGAGTGGAGTCTCATTCAATAATATACATTCTTCCATATGTGCTTGTTCATGTTGGGGAAACAGACACTGTAAACAAAATTCTTCATAAGATAAATACAAAATAAATACAACAAATGTTGTGGCACTACAACCCATTACAGGTCTTGGCCTCCCTTCTACTCTCCTTGTATGTGAAGAGTAGCAAGGCTTCATTATCGGTTTCGGGTTTAAAGATGCCATGTGATTAGCACAACGATCCAAAGAGTAACCCTAGGAAACATTTAACATCCTTTCTTTGGATCATCGTTGGAAGAAAAAACCCTCACCCATACCGGGATTCGAACCCAGGACCTTCCGATCGTGAGTCAGGTACTCTACCCCTACGCCACTCAGACGACTCTTCAGAAGATTATGAAACATAAATTCGGGGTCTTGTATGTACCATTTTTCGAATAAACTCTATTGCGACAACAAATTTACGTTCGGATTCGAGGACCTCGCCACTAAAGGGCGCCTGGCTAATGTCCAGTTGGCCATGCCCTTAAGACGGCCCTGCGGTATACCCGTGTGTGTGTATGTGTGAGTGTGTGTGTGTATGTTACAATAATTCGATTTAGTTGCGAGTTTCGTCGCTATTTTTCCCGGTAGCGCGCCGTCGGTGTGTGTGTGACGTGCCTCGCATGCGGATGCGCCACATATAGAACAGAAACATACGCGCTCGACGACGACGACGACGACGACGCACGATTGTGCGCATATGGCACGCATACACACAGCTTGCTGCGCTGCGGCAGCACATCGAACCGAGCGCGCGCTCGCAAGTGAAGTGAAGATTTATCGAACACTTCAGTGCGTAGTGAGTGTGAGAGGAGCACCAGAGTTTGTGAACGCCAAAAGCGCGCCCGCACACCGCACACATACGCGAGCAGACAGTGTGTTCTATATCTAAGATTAGATCGACCGTAATTGTATACAATTATAAATAAGTGCGGGTGTGATGGCGCATGCGTGTGTGTGTGTGCGTGTGCTTGTGTTTTGGATGTGATTGTGAAACCGTGCGAGTGTGTGCGTGTAGTGTCAATGTGCGACCGGAACGGGAATTGGCCTTTTTTGTACACATACGAGCTGCGTGAACGTGATTGTTAGCATGAAGAATGCACACTTGTGTGGTTGACTGAGTATGCGCGCGAGTGTCTCTTCGTTTGTGTTGTGTGTGTATGTATTTTTCGTCCCCCCATATTCCACATCATACGTGTGCACATGTACGAGTGTGCGTGCACATCTCAAGGTGCTGCTGCTGATGCCACTGTGTTGCGGATGTTCGACGGAGGGTGAAAGATGTGTTGATGTGCTTTTGAATCCACCGCATACGCCCGCATACGTTCAAGCATATTCTTCGACACATTCTATAGATATGTATGTATATGTACGCATCGCGCATTGCGCATCGGCATGAATGTGGCACATGCTCGACCGAGCCGACGCTGGAAAATTCGGCTAGTTGTTAACGGAAATTTCCTCGTGCGTCGTGCGCAATCGGCCTAATCTGAGCGCGTGTGTTTGTACACGCAGTATATATCGACATGTATATGGCATATTATATGAGAGCCAACACGACAGAATATACATATGTATGTGATGTGCTGTGTGTGTTTTCGCGCACGTTGTGATTGTTGCGGCGTAGAATATAATATAAGGTTGAGTAGTAATGACCGTCTGGATTTTATGTCCTAACTATGCGTCGAAGTTGTTAACTTACACACTCATACACATCAAGCAGAACTGTACAATATTAAAAAAAAAACTATTAACTGCACATCTCCAATGACTCATAGTTTTGTTCAGTTTTAAACGTGTTCAGTCGATCGAAATAAAATCCACAAAACCCTAATTCCGTTTCTTACAACGGACAGTTGCTTTTCAATATTGCATACCGCATTTAGTTCGATCGCGTTTCTACGATACACAAATTTACCAAAAAACAAAAGGCAATAACTACGAGACCTACAGTATTGAGTGTGGGTGAAATGACGATGCTTCCGCGCATTTTGTTATGCGTCGCTCGTCGCTCGCCGAGCTGCGTATCGATATATTTGTCGGTTGTCGCCGGCGACACACTCCCGGCTTCCACCACCGACAAAATCTCCGACGACATGCGGCCAACATTGGCATATCCATGTATTTATGGACGCGTGCGCGCGTTCACGCACACAAGCTCATTTATATACATAATAAATAGATTGATATTGTGCTAGCGCCGCGCGGATGCGGCGCCCTGCGACTTGCTGGCTTGTGTGTACGTGTACGTTCGAAGAACGTGTCTTGTGCGGTGCTCGCGCTCGGAGACGGATGTGTATTTCTGTACTAAGTACCCGCCCGGAATGCCACCCGACCGAGCGCATCGGCAAATCTGTCATAGGGGAGTAATCGAGATGTGAGTGAATTTAATAATGTAATATTGGATTATGCGTGTGCACAGACCTATTCGCTCGATGTACCCAAAACCCAAGCAGCGCGTGAATCTGTGAGACTAATGCGAAAAGTACATACATTTGCACGCAGCAGTCGAAACGTGTAATCTACACCTTGTACAACACAAACATGCATGCACACACACAAACATGCACGCAGAGTTCTCGGTAGTGACGCTGTGTAACCGGTGCATGTACCAGAAGCGATTGTTTAGACTTGGGATTTGGTTAACCAGTCGTGTTTGGGTTCGTTTGATGGTTCATTGGCCATGTTTTACATCATTGGAAAGGTGAGAACTTGATCTTCAACATACAACTATTTTCCAAAGGATTAAGAGTTACATGCAAGCATACTGCGCTCTTGACAATGTGAATGTTTTGTGCCGAAAAAAGATAATTTGAAAGAAGTATAAATCTTTGTGCGAAATCATGCATTTAATCACGGCTTTCATTTGACAATAGGAAAATAATATTTTTTGAGTACCATTAACTGAAAAATTACAAGAAGAATAGTAGAATAGAATAAGTTGATTACGATTCAAATTTGCTCGTATTCACGAAAAACATTATTATTCAGTAAAATTGTCCATGCGCATTTTCCGAGCACATTCAGCCAAAATGGTCAACAGAAAGATTCCTACGCTCAGATGGTGGCTTCAATTTGCTCCGCTTCACTCATGAGACTTGGCACCTTCCGATTAACTTCCATTTTCATCGATGGGATTCTTATTTCCAGGCCTACATTTAGAAACATTCGAAAAAGTCGGGTCGATGGATGGTTTTCGTCGCTTGGAGGAAAAGACTCTAGTGTGAGATCTACATATTCACAAAATGATTGGGTACATGTGTAACTTGTAATGGATGGAACAATCTCAATTCCAAACTATCGCTACTGATATTGCCCTGGCACTCCACCCATATTTAATGCTCGAGAGTCGAGCATAATGCATAATTACGGCGCCGGCGATCGCAGGTTGCAACGCGTATCACACTACGCGAATACACCTCGCCCCCCATGCTCAAACAATCGTTTGCACGTTTTGGCGTTGCCAGGCCAGGCCAGGCGAGCGCGCACGTGAAGGTGCTCGGGCGCTCCACCAGACCAGTCACGGAAAAGAGTTTAATTTAATTAGCCCTTCTAAATTGCTCGTACGTTCTTGTATGTTGTATGCCATGGCAACAATACCTGTGTGCCCAGGACTGCGTTCGTGATACAATGCACACACACACGTGAACGTCTGTCCCACGTGCGAACGCGTCGTGGTATGTTATTCGAGCGTTTTTGTATCGGTGTGTGTGTGTGTGTGAAGTGTGTTGCAATATGTTTATGCATAGATTATTTCTTTATTGCGTCGCACTGCACACACAACATTCAGACGTTAACGTCGACAGGCACTGGGCACAGCGCGAGTGTCTCGCATGGGCGCCATCGACGCCACGGCACCCGCACCGCTCACAAGCAGATCTGGACAAGTGCAACATCAGTCCCAATGCCGGACGGCGGGAAAAAACCGTCAGGCCCAACAGTGCTATCAGGTGAATAAATCATTACGCGAGCACGCGAGTTCATGTGTCGGCGAGTATACATATATTTGAATGTGCATACGCTTGATGATTTAGCCACTGTATTGAGAACCTGCTGAGATTTCCAACAATTGAATTGAACATGTAATACTACCTTACGTCATGATAGAGATTCTCGCAAGTTGAGTGTGAATTGTACTGCAGTACATATTCTAACATCTTGCTGCATCTTTCAAAAAATATGAAATATCCTTCCAGCTGACGTCTCTTGAAAATTGGTGCAAAATATGACAAAAAAGTAATGGGACCTAGAAACAAATATTGGAAAAAACCCGACTTGAAGCCTTTCCCCACCAATAAAACATACTGATTCTATTTAGCTGACCAATGAATTATTATTATTTCTCCTGTCTAAATTCAATTAACTGGCTGAGGTTCCCATTTTTCACCGGGACCTTTTCAATAGGCTTACGAGGTGTTGAGGGAACATTCTTGCTTCAACAGAAATGAATACTGAGGCTCGATCTTGAGTATGACTACAAAACTATTGTGTGATTTCACGTTATTCTATTAAGTTGTCCACCTAGAACATAGCAATAATTGTTTTCGTCCATCTATTAAGAGACACCTACATACATTTTAATGATGTATTCATCATCATCCATTATATTGTACCCCATGAAGAAGTGTTAGTTGTCTGTATTTGAAATACGATGCCTTTATGATGTATTAATCAATGGACATATTTATATAATATACAGAAACAACAAGTCTCAACTATAACCGAGCACGACCTAACAAAGATCTCTCTGTTCAAACTATAGTCTTATAAATGGAAATGAAAGGTAATGATCAACATTATTTGTGTTTTTTGAAGATTTTTTGAGGAGAGACTTTTCTCATCCGATTTGTTTCGCATTCAGTAGAATGATGATCATTCAACTGCATCAGTGGGTGTCGCTGAATCGCTGAGCTGAGCGAAAAATATGAATTCAACTTCCTATATGTATCTACTATTATGTAGTTGGGTAGTACTACGCAAATACTATATATTTATTGCATTTGCAAAGTGTTCGCATGCGTATGCGTGGACTTATGCGCACACTCGTGTCCCGTCGACGTTGTCGAGACGTGGCGAGTGAAACGTGAAACGTGCGTGTTTAAAGAGCACCGGTCGCGGCCGAGTGAATGTGTGCAGTGTGTGTGTGTGTGTGTGTGTGTGTGCAAATGTGTGTCTGCGATGTTATGTGTCTGTATCAGGTGCGTGACCAAAACACGCAACTGTGTACACGACCATTGTTCGTAGGCCGTGCGCACGCGCGCGCGCGGTGTTTATGCAAATGCGCTCATATTCGCAAGAGTGCATAATATGCATATGCATCGAGACGCGAGATACGGTTCGCCAGATATGAATGCATCGCCGTCGTCGCCGTCGCGGGTGTCTGCCGCATGCTGCTCATATGTACGCGTATTTTCGTGCGCCAACCGCGAGTGGCGAAAGACAAATTATTATGCAATTGCCAAGTGTTGCCAGTGGCCCGCGGCAAATGCTGTGCGCCGGTTTATTGAAACCGATTTAAACTATTAGCTCCGACGTAATCAATCATATAACACATACACACGCCGCAGTCATTCGCAGTTCGCGCAGATTATTTCCATTTACAGAGTAGATTTGCACACACTGTGCGTGTGTGTGTGTGTGTGTGCACAAGTGCGCTGCTGCCGCTGTCTGAGCGTATGCTCACTCCGCTCACCCTTTCAAATCCCGGACCCGGATTTCCATTCATTGACGCAAATGCGTCATAATATGCACCCGTGTGTGTTGTGCTGTGTGTGTATCAAATATGGCCTGCAGCGCACATACGCGCGCACGCACACAAATCAACCCCTAAATTGATGCAGCAATATCGGTTAAACGGTGAACACATAAGCTCAACGCCGTCGAGCGCCGTGCAACAACCCTTTTTTCCGCGTCGTTCTCTGCGTCGCAGAAATAAAACACTGCGTGTGTAACCAGTGAATGAGTGTTTGAGCGAGTGTGTGGATGGGCGACGGCAGCGGCAGTGACTTGCGAATAATGCAAGCAAATTATACGCAAATATACAGTGTGCAAACACGCTCCCGTCGTTTGACAACAATCCGACGTTTGCACCAACACCCTGTGCGGAGCAGCACGCACACGGGCACGCACACGTGCAGAAATTTATATACATAACGGTTTCATCATAAAGGTTTCATTTCTTTATTTTTCGGTGTGCATGTGTTATGTCGTTGTGTGCGTCGAATCATCAGCATCATCGTTTTTGGCGTCGCCGTCGTCGACGGTGGCGGTCGTCGTCGTCGTCGTCGTAATTTCCTCTCGCAAAATGACGAACTCTCGAGTGCTCGAACGTGTGCACGGTCCGTGAGTCCTTTTCTGTGTTTTATTTTATGTGCCCGCAATATTTTTTTCTTCGGCCCGCCTCGGTCGGTGTGTCAAATGCGAAAATCGACGTGCGGGTCGGTTGGGGTTGGGGAGTGAAGGAAGTGGGAGAGGTGGGGGTGAATGTGGCATGTGTGGCACTTCAGGATTTAACAGTAACTGTGTGCCAAATAGGAAAAACAAAACGCTGTCAAATATGATTCGGATGAATCGACGACGACGACGACTGCTACACGGTTCAAGAGCTGTGAATATGTACAAATATTTTAGTATATACTTAGGGAAGCACTCGGTGTGTGCGAGCGGCATGCTGAGCGGCATACGCATTATGATGATGCCGGTTTCGGTTTGGCACTGGAAAAAGAGGGGCTGGCTGCTGGCGCTGAGTTCAGAGGCGTTATTGTCGGCGGCGGCGGCCGATGCCGTCGTTCACTTTTTATGATTATTGTTTAACTTATGTCGCACGAGTAACGCACATGCGTTTGAGGACGACGACGGCGACGACGTCGGCGACAACAGCGGCGATGATTTGCATTGCGCGCAGTGTTTGCACCCGCACCAACGTTCGCCGTTTGCCGTTCGCGGCGCGTGCATATATTTGCTTCATGCTGTGCGCGTGCGGGCGTGCAAAAAGCGGAAACCGTGTAGGGGCCATTGATGGCGCGACGTGGGTGATGGTCAGTAGCGGATCTAGGATCTAGCTAAGGGTGGGCTGAAAGCAGGTGGTGTACAGATCAGTCATTTGAATAGGAACTTTAATAAATCTCGTTCGACTCTTATCTTTATTGCAGAATACAAATTCAGCATAATATGTTGGCTTGAGCATAACGTTTTCTGTTATTTTTGCCATCTTTTCAATGCTTGATTCAATATATAGATTTCGTTATCCGATTTGAATCATCTATACATAAGGTTTGTTCGCTCATTTATATACTTTCATGTGGACATTTCAATACTTCTATATCTTGAGATTCCTTGGCACTGTTTTAAGAACGTTGGACAGTGCATTCTTGCAATACTTTTTCGGGACAATGTTATACTACCAAGACAATTTACAATCATTGTTCTTGCCGATTTATTAAGGTTTTGTGAGCGCTTGACGAGCGCTCACAATGTAGTCACCCATTCGCGAAACTGTTGAAGACATCTTTCAAGCGGGTATTTCCACATTTTTTATTATTCATATTATGTTCCGGTCCGATGGATACATAGCGATAACTATCGAAGTGAAGCTACTCGTCGGTAGAATAATAAAAAAGCCAAAACATCTTGTGATCTAAATTTGTGAATTCATATTCAGGGATTGTGTCAGGCAAATATTGTGTGTATTTCTATCGGACACATGATTTAAAATAGACACAATATCTGCCTGAAACAATCGAATTCATGTAGCCCTTTCAATTACATTTATTCCGAACTTTCGCGAAACTCTGTTCGAATTTCCGATGTGGTTGCAATAGGGTAAGGTGTGGCAAGTTTTGCCAACAAGTTTGACGAGCTCCCGCGTCTGTTATTTTTATTTTTTTTTAAATTTTGAATCAATTTCGAAATGGAAAATGCAATCGATAGTTCATTTATCTGACATTATTGCCCTGTATAGGGACTATGCTTCGAGAGCATTTGTTTATGACGATTTGAACAAAGAAGGTGTAAGTTTTGCCTCCACCATTCCCTCATCAATATTCAAGTAAACGGTAAAAAACAGATTCGGGTTTCACAGGTAAATTACGATTCGATGCCTATCATTCGAATTAGTTCTACATAAATCGTTTGTGATTCCTGGTGCGTCAACGGGAGATAATTTGTAGTAGAAAAAACACCAAAAACACTTAAAACAGTGGGATTCAAGGCCATACCGTAACGGAATCTATATTGGTAGGAAGCTTCTTATGATATGCACACAATATCCAAAATTTAGTCGAATATCTTCATTTTAAAGGGCTAAAAAGGGCGAGGCAAAACTTGCCCCCACCATTCCCTATTATTAGGACTGCTTGGTTTTTTTTCTTCAAAATAGAGGGTTGTCCGGCTTTGGGGGGTCTATAGCCCGCTCGCCAAGTCCTGGATCCGCTACTGGTGATGGTCGTCCTCGTCGGTCGTTCGGTCGTTCGGTCGTTCGGTCGCTTTCTATTGTCGGAGATCCGTCGCCGTCGCCCGGGTGCCACTCTCGATGCTGAATCGTTTTTTGCGCACAAACGCGTGCACCAAAATCAACGTCGCGTTCTGCGCTCTGCTGTTTATATTGTTTGGCAGAAGCGCGCGCCCGCGCGTAACATTGGCTTGTACGTAGGCTGCAACTACAAATATTTTATGATAGACCGGGCCCGGGTGCGGAAACAATGGGCGCGACAGTGCGCGTGCGGACGGGATCGCTCAATAAACGACCCGTTTCGAATGGCATTTCAGCGCGATGAGGCGAGGCGACAGTGAGGCATTCGCAGGCATCAACGCGTCGATTATATTATTTGGTGTAAGAATGTTTGTAGGATGATGTTGGTGAAATGGGAGTGTTGATTTACTTCGAACTAGTGGAAGCTGATTTCCTCGCTTGATATGAATAATTTTCTACCATGTATTGTTGTGATTCTGCGGGTGATTGTGTCCAATTGACGTTTTTATTGGAAACTGAAACTCTTTCAAATTGATGTTAGATTGATGTTAGGATTGTCAGAATCTACCATCATTTCATTTTTCTTCCTACCTTTACTATTTGCAAAATAGAATACGAAAATTACACCGTATTGTCCCAAGTCGGTATAAACACGTAGTCAGCAAGTACGGCATACTCACCAGCACGCAATAGCATACAGATTCGCATGCATACTCGTTCATAATGCACATATGCGGAAGAATTGTTGGTACGTTTTTTTTCTTCTCAACCCAACATTATTTATGGCAACCTGAACCCTTGAGAATTCCGTCCAATGCGGTGGTGGTCACCACGCATGTAGAGGATATATGTACAAGTATCTACTTTGTATGTATTTGTACACACAAATGTCCACGAGTTTAAACTGCAACACATTACTAAAACTTTGCCTGAGCAGGCAGCAGGCACATGCAACATCTAACAGATTCTACCTTGCTTAATTGAAGTTGGCAGAGCCGTGGCGTTTTGCCGAAATCAACCAAATCAAAAAACGAAAAACTACTACGATTTTTGTGAATGTTTGAATAATGAGGTCCGCTTTGTATTTTCGCGAAATGTTAAGGCTTTAGTTGTCCACTCTCAGGCTTCTACAATGCTCAAACTCTACAAATAGTTGTAGTTCCGGCAAATCATCAAAATTCCTAGAATACGTCGTCTCTGGCCAACCTCAATGAAGTAAGGTAGTACAACGTTTCACGTATAAAAATGGTGCGCGTGTTCCAGTCGCATATAATATTAAAATGGAGCTCGCATGCGGCGCCCATACGCGTGCGTACATTTTCATATTAATTCGCATTCACACAACCAGAGCAAGGCAGCAGCAGTAGCACCAGCAGCAGTAGCACCACCAGCAACAGCAAAGGAGTGCGCGATTTGACACAGACACAAGGTATAACACAAACGTCGGCGAACGGCGCGCGTCGCGCGTCGCATGCACTACTCAAATATTCCGCTGGCAACCGCTCGCATTCACCATTCCCACACACAGGAGCGCACCAGAGCCATGCGCCAGCACCCAGCAAAATCCTAGTCGTAGTCGTCGTTGTCGTCGTTGTCGACATCGGCGTAGTCAGAGACAGCGAAAGCTGTTCGTTGCCAGAGTGCTAGCGTGCGGGTGTACTACATGGTTCATTATGTCCAGGAAACAAATTATAGGAACACAAACTTTTTGATTCAAACTTGTTTGTCTCTACATAGTCTCCATAAAGGCCGATAGCATAAATCCAGCGATGTTGAAATATGACGTTCACTGTATTTTGTTTATCCTTGAAAATAGCCCTTTCGCGCCCATTTTGAATTTGGAAATCAATAATAGTCACTGATTGACAAATTTTCGTCTGAGGAAGAATCTGGAGCACAAGTATGTTCTGGTACCAGCCGCACTTTTTCCATGAGAAAACAGAGCTACGTCAAGAAACGAAATTCCCTCTTCTCCAACTGTTCGTAATAGTTGAACAGCACGTTACAAAACAGTTACACAGTGCGACTACGTTGCAGGAGGTCCAGGGTTCGAATCCAGCCGAAACTTATTAACATCGAATAGCTTTGATTGAGCTTTGAACTTTGGAATTTCAGTAGGTGCTTCTCTCACTTGCGAAAGCGAATCAGTCTGATATACACATACACCATACACTTGAACTTGCGATTCGTATTTTGTATTAAGGCATACATGTGGAACTCGCTATGGGTCACAAACAATCACGCAGCTAAAAGCTCTGCAATTGTTCTGTCGTGTTCAAAAGGAGCATAGCATAGTGGGCCCAGTTTTGTGGCTTGGTGCTCGTGTCCACTCCAGTGGACACAACTCCTCCCTACTCTCCATGTACAAATGTTCTACCTTAATTAGTTGACTTGAACCATGCCAAAAATCCGGATTTTTCAAGTGTGCGACCATTTTTGGAAGACAAACTATAATAATCTGATCATTCCAATGATTTGTTGAATAAACATCATTCTATCATATACACAAAACATCGCGTGACATAAGTCTCATCTTCGTCTGACGACGCTCTAAACAAGGCCGCTCCGTTTGTTATATGGAGAATTCACCGAGCTCTAATTCGCTCGGTGATTTTTTATAATTTATTCGAAAGATGGGAATGCGTAGACAATTTAATTCTCTTTGATTTGAGTATTCACAAATCGAACATTCTACATCCCTATAATTTAATAGTTGGCATTGAATATGTTACCGATTTAAGTGGATGCACCAGAACACCGAAATTCCTGGGACTTAATGAACCATGTACTATGCCTCAAAACACACACACCCATACACGCACACACCGTTTGCGCACACCGTATACCCAAACCTTCACATTTCCTCACCCGCATTCTGTTACAATTGTGACGACGCCGATGTTCATGTTCCACCTCACAGGGTGGATGCATTGGCATCCATGGCCAACGTCGAGTCGAACGGTTTGCTCTGATGCATCGCACAGCCTGTGCGCGCATACTGCACACGCTTGTGGCTTCGATGTTGGCTGGAGAACGGGTGGGCGGCTGGGGCTGGTGGATGGGGATCAGAAATTCCCGGCGACTGTCGAGTGTGCTCCCAAAAACGAGAAGTTGGTTGTATATGTGTCTGTGTGTGTGTTTGTGTGCACTATGGTATATGTAAGCGTGTTTTCTGCTGGCGTGTTGGCGTCTGTTGGAGGATGCGATTTGTGCCGCATGAGTGTTTGTTTGCTTGGATGTGCGTGTATACACGACGACGCATCTCTCTATTTAATGTATGTCTGGTTGTAGTCGTAGTGAACAAATGTGGAGTGTAGTCGAGTATCTTTTAGGAGGAGGTCACGTTATGATATTGGTATTTTTACCTTATAACACATAATATACGTCTTAAATGCTGGCTTGTTCCCTCTATAAAATCTGAACTCTTCTTACTTTTCGAATTTGAATGATAGTGCATGTGGCTGGCCACCCAGGTAGGAATTCGAACACGGGACCACCATATGCAGGTCCTCCTGTTCTATGTGAATATTTTGGAAGTGTAGTCGTACAAATGGAATTATAGCAGATACGTGTGTAAAAGATCTTCGAATGGCCGATAGCCAGATACCCCATTTTCTCTACCATAATGTTCGTGCCTACATATGCATGTACGGATGTTGCGGACTGAATATAGTGTCACTTTTTGAACGCGCTAAAGGTTTCACCGGAGGAGCATTGCTGATGAGGCGCTCCCCCACAATGAGAAAAAACGCACGCAACTCTTCTCGCAACTTGCTACTACATACTACTATCTTGGGCGCATTTTCCACACATACCAAACACAATCTCTTACAGGAAAGCAGGAAACCAACTTACACGCATACGAAAACACATACACACACCCCCTCCATGGAACATACCGAAGCACAAACGTGCGTGCTGCTGGCGGGTATATCTACACAGCGGCGAAACCAAAAAGCGGCATCGGCTCGTTGGCGTCGCTTTGGGGTGTCCGTGAGCGTGTATGTGTGTTTGCACGACGATCAACTTGGCTGCGCTGTTGATGCTGCTGCTATGCTGCTGCTGCTAGCATTCGCTTCGGCTGTGGCGCAGCATAAGTTGAGAGATGTGCTGTGCTGCGCACCGAACGACGCCAAGCCGAGCCAGCGGACAGCGGGTTTTCGGTCGACGGTTCGGTCGACGTCGACGGCGGGTTTGGGTCGCGGTAAGTGTGTGCGAGTGTGTGAGAGTTTTGTACGTTGGGGGTGGGCTGGTGGCGCAGAACTTTCGCGTTTGCGTTTTGGCCATTCATACTTACACTTTTCTCGACTCGGTCCGTTCGGTCGGTCGGGGAGATCCGACGAAGCCGAGGCCGTCGTCGTATCTTCAAGCTGATAGGGAATACGTGCGCTTCGCATCGTGTACGTATACAATGCAGCTGGTGGTATAGCACAGTGAATGTGCTACAAACTCTGTACACTCTGCGTCACAACTGATGTTACATCGTTTTCGTAGATGAACCGTATTATTTTAATAATATTATGAACATACCATAATAACTGGCTAACTTTGGAGAATAATTTAGATGTTCTCGATTCGTCCGCTACATCCATCATCTACATCTATTGTACCCAATTAAGAAGCTTCTACTGGTGTATTCGTCTTCATTTACTCTTGACTTGACTGTTAGAGTATAAGCTTTTCGTGTGCATAGAAATCTGTCTATTACCTACTCATAGTTCTCACTGTATTGTACGCAGTTTAAAATTTTGTGGTATCGTAGTCAGAAGCTCGAACCACAAATTGTAATTCCAAAACCCGAATACTCTACCAACTCTACCATCGCGTCGTCATTATTATTATCATTCGACATGTTCATGCGAAATTAAATGAGGAACGGTTGGACTTACAAGGGGAGGTCACGGACGTGTCGTTACTGATCATAGTAGTCTTCATACTGGTATTTCTAGGGTGAAAATAAAGATTCGCCCTGTGGCCGAAGATATGAGCATTTGAAGATTGAGTTCTTGCGTGTGTGGGAGTTTTGAAATACGACAACTTCTAGTGTTTACAACTTTCCAGAGAAAAGCCATCATGTCAAAACTGTGGTACAATTTAGACATAGCCCAACTTGAATCTACAATACGGCATGAATAGATTTTCGATAACTTCCATTATGTATTCCATCATGTGACCGATGATTCTTTGAAGTAACGCCTAGCCAAGTTCCTTCTAACGACTGTAGAATACAGCAGTTGGGACGCATCGTGTATGTGCGTGTGTGTGTCACAACGAGGACGACGACGACGACGAGGTCTACGATGCTCGGGCCGCTCCGCATCGTCCTCTTCGTTGTGCTGGCGGTGTGAGCACATACACACTGCAGAGTTGGCGCTGGATGGTTGTGGATTGTTTGGGTCGGATGGGTGAGTTTTTCGCACGGAAATGTATATACACATACAGAATATGCGCATATGGCTACGTGTGTGCGCGGGATGTTGGCTCTTGTGCGAGCTCGATGTGGGATGGGAGTGCAAGCGGATCGAGTCAGTGTGCAAGATGAAGAGCAGCTTTGGTTGTTCGAAGTGTGGTGACGAAGAGGAGGACTATAACGACTACAAGGAGTGTGTGATGCGACGACGACGACCGTACGATGATGCGGTGCTGGGCGTATTGGGGTTTGCTGGGTGCGCGTATCCAGAACGTACACACACACACGAACGCACACCGGCATTACGGCATGTTGGGGGATATGTGTGTGTTGGACGGATGATTTGGTTGTTGTACGGAATTTCAGCGAACTGGCGAATATATGCGATTATGGGAATGTGTGTGTGCCGATGCCAGAGCGGATGAGCCGAACTCACTGGTGGCTTCTGGATAAACGGACCGTCTTGGTGGGCGATGCGTTGATGCGGTGATTGGATACTGCGTGAGGTGGAATGAGGAGAAATGGTGAACACGATTACAACAGACACATGTTTATAACATATGTGAATACTAGTCCAGTTCATTAATTTGAAACCTAAACTAATTGAATGTGTTCTTTTACGTTTTGTAGGAAAGGTTACAGTAACACAAAGAATGTAATGATGCAGTTTTGTTCAATAAACATTCATCTATAATATCAAAATATCGTCGAAGACAACTTTCGCCTGTGGCTGAGTACGTTCTAAGGTAGAACTCACCGATCATATATAAAGATTGTCAAACGAATATCCATAAAGGTTAGGATGGTGGAGTAGGTAGCGTGGTCGGGCTTTGGTATTATAAATGTGGTTCGAATTCCCGACTAGGTAATCACAAATTTATCACCCGTGACGTCAAAACAGAGGACGTACAATGAGCTATAGACAAATTGCTATGCACGAAAAACAACTTGTTCTCGAAGAGCAGAGTGGAAAAACTCCGATCACTCCGTCCGTTTGCGAGCAGAAACGTAAATGTTGGCTTGATAGTTTTCACTCTTTCAGTGAAGTAGAGCTGAAGTAAGCTGCCTGCTTGAGTAGAACTGTCCTGTTGATATACTGGTGCCTATCAACTGTAAATAACCTGTAAATGTTCGTAATTTCAAATACAGCCGCCCCATACTTCTCAATGGGGTACAATGGATGTAGATGATAATGAACCATTAAGGACATTTTTATAATTGTTTTTCGATGACAATGATATGTGCACATCTTAATTATTTTTCGATTGTTCCAAGTCACTGCAATGAAAGTTAAGGTTGATAGGCCACACATTTTCATTGGAGTTACTTCGAACAATGTACATATATGTACTCTATCGAGAGATAATACAAATGTGCATGAATCATTGCCATTGATTTTTTGTATGTCCTTCAATTGTGCTAAAATCCATTTAATCAACAACAATTTGAGTGATCAATTCACTCGAAAGAATGTCCTTAAATGGCCGCTCTGGACTGATCTCTCTGTTTGAAATTAATGAGTATTATGACCCGACTGAAACTAAACACTGTGCAAATATTGGATTCGTTATCCGTAGAATCCGACAACACAAAATTGTGTTCAAAATAAAGTATGCCCAAACTAATCATTCGTCCAATTAGTTCGAACCGGCAGCTCTCGTCGAGCGCATAATTAACCTAAAATAAATCTAGCTAAACTTAACCTATTAGCAGCGGAGACGGAGAGAATCCCGAAGAAACACGACTTGCACGTGTATTAGGCATTGGCATTACTCCGCAAAGACGCCGACGACCAAGACCCGAAACGACCCGACATGAATCTAGAACACACGAGCATCCCATCAATTGCCGTCGTCGTCGTCGTCGTTTCATCCCGAAACCCCAAACCCCGCCGAGTCGAGTGAGCGCCGTGTCGTCGTGTGCGGCATACCATTCCACACCGACACCAACGACGACGTCAACCGAGTGTAGACCGGCCACCTGTTCCCTCCCAACTCCTCGCCGCAAGTTTTACGCCAAACGCGTCCGCATCCAGCCGCATTGCCAGAGGAGTTGCGCTCTCGTCGGCACAAAAGCGTAAACCCACGCGCACACCAAACAGCACTCATACACACACACACACACATACACCCACTCATACACATAGCGTTGTCGTCCACCCACACCTATTACACTCACAATACAACGGGCGCACACACAACGTTTGACGTAGGATGCTTCCGCACCGGTGACCAATCCTCCTGCCCTGCCACCACGACCACGACGGGTCCATGTGGCCACAACGCGTCGACGTCGTCGTCGTTGTTGTGTCGACGACGACCATGTCGTCGTTGTCGGAGAGACTTGTCTGATTAAGACCGAACGATATTCCGATTGATATTTCTATATTTCGTTAACATTACTTCTTGCTTGTTATCCAATGTGTTAAAGTACACATTACATGAATTATCATCATCATCCACACCCATTGAGGAGTTTTGGTCGGCTGTATTCGAAATACGAAGCTTTTACCGGTTATTACTGTTGATAAATCACCAGTATATCAACATCAATTGTTATGATAATGTTTCGTTGTATAAACGATATTGTATAGCATACGATAAAGACTCTGCTGAAAAGTCCGACTGGCTGAGCATGCGACATAAAAAAACCGAATTTTCGATATATGGATTTTTTTTTGATTGAATTCAACATACAAGCATTATTTTTTAATGTTGTACATTGAAATAAATGTGTGAATAAATTCAATCAATCCCAATACAAAAAATACTCATTCCGAAATTGGTTCAGAGATCATAACTTTTCATCGGAGTGCCTTTAGAACAAAATGAAATAAAAGGCAATATCCACAAATCATATTATCAAACCAAATGATTTGTAAGATATCGACAGTTTAAAATTTTACCATTTTCAACAGCACTATTTCGGAATTGCATCCCGACTAGATATTTTATAACGTTCTCCGATTTGGGACATTCAACTCAACCTCGGTAGTTTCTATAGTTATTCTCATCCCTTAACTAGCGAACAGCGTAATTCATAATTGCCGAGTCGACACGTTTTTCGTATTTGTCTAGCAAATCCTGCTTTCAAAGATCGCCCAATATTTCCAGCCCAGAGACGGTAGAATGATTATTCCTTATTACACGAGTCTATGTTGACACGCTTCAGGTTTTGGAAGCCCAATAACAAAATTTGGTCTTGATCACCACAACCTACTATTGATATTTTTTAAGAAATATTCTCTCCATTTCCTATTTTATCATGGCTATTAATTAGCGTAATTCAATTCAAATCTACCTACTCTTCAACACATTTTATTGAACTGCTAAATATTCAATTGATCCAGAGCTATGTTTCAATTGTATTTTTTTTGTATATCGCACAGGTCTAGTCGGCATCGCTATTCCTCGTCTCATATGCCGTTGTTGCAGGAGTTAAAGCAACCAGCAACACACCACCATGCACAGACCGTACAACTTTGCTTCGGCGCATATATTCCTGGCTACGGGCCGCGCATATGCACGTGTATTGCTCGTATCGGCGGCTCGGCGGCTCGGATGGTAAAAAGAGGTTAACAACGGCACGGGCGAGAAGTGGGCGAACCGGGTGGGTTTTCAGGATGGTTCGAATTGGGACTGTGTCAGTGGAAAATTCTTGTATGTAAGTTGGCGGCGGAATCACTGGGAATGGGGTTAGCGTTTGCCGAGCAGACGAGACGAGGGATGAAATGAGATGAGAGATGGTGAGGCGCGTCGGATTCCCATTTTTCTCAGTCCGGTGTGTGCGTGTGTATGTGTGTGTATGTGTTTGTGCGAGAGTCTGTACGGTTGTACCGCCGATGCTAGGAAGGGCATTTCGCCTCTCTTCGTGGGCAAAACGCAGCTCAAGTAGAAGCAGCATAAATACGTGAGTGTGTGTGCGTGTGCGTGTGAGTCAGTGCAGCTCATGCGGTTGCGCTTAATGTGATGGCAAGTTGGAAAACTCCGTGTCGGCGTGGGCGCAGTTGCACACACTGCAACTAACACACACACGAGCACACGCTGAGATCACAAAGCTGATGCAAACTCTGCGGCGCATGCGCGTTCATGCAACTCGACTGGCACCAAGTAACGAGTAGTATTCGGTGAGTATGTCTAGAGCTAGAGCTACATATACATATATGGCACGTTACACTCGTCGTTTGTCGTTGCATACTCTGTGGGTATATTCTGGGCACGAAGCTAGAACGACGAGGTGGCGGTTTGGTTTTTGTGCGAGCGGAGTGTACGATGAATGTGGGTGGTTTGGAGTGCATGATGTGGATGCGCTTGATGAGCAGCATCGGTTATGTGACTGTGAACATAGGCAAACTGTGATCGCGTGTCACCTACTGAGAAAGTGAATGAGAAATAGTAGAATAGTGCACTGCGATTTTCTTTGCAACTCGCAATTTTTTTTTTTTAAGTAACTTGAGGAAAAGTGATCGAGATTGAACAAAGAATTGCATCAACTTTACACTATTATACAAGGTTGTAGCCTAATTCGTAGTAACTTTCGCAAAAAACCTACAATTTGGTTTCTGTTATCACATTTGTGAAGTGGA
>JANTBZ010086334.1:0-18735 GCA_024741255.1 Exechia fusca | reverse complement strand
TATACTGGTGCCTATCAACAGTAATAACCTGTAAAAAGCTTCGTATTTCAAATACAGCCGCCCAACACCTCTTAATGAGGTAAATGGATGTAGATGATGATGATGATGATGAATTCGATGCTTTGAAGATTCATATTAACGTTCTCAAAATGATTGAATTTTAGAAAAGCGATTTATCAGTATAAAATTAGTGGAAACAAATCTATAAAATATTTATTGTCTGTAAGATATCGCAAATTGTTGATAAATGGAAGGTTCGCATCGAAAAATCGATTCGGGCCTCAGTTGAATCCTATATAATCATCGCCCTGCGCCACATGGTGGCAAATTCTTTAAATTTCTCTCTAGAAAATGTAGTGCGGATCAATACTTTTATTTCCTTAAACAACATTTATTTTTAACATGATTCATGAGAATGTTTTGCCCAGGTTTGCAATCGAGTACTGAAAATCCACATTTAGTGCTAGTTAATGATTATGCACGTCTTATTTTGGAATGTAATTAAGATCATTCATTGTGATATCTTCATAACAAATCTAACTATATCCTAAATCAGAGATATTGCTCTCTCGAATCGCACCATTTGTTTTTTGAAAAAGTCAGCCTTTGTAAAAAAAGAATGATTCAAAAAGTTAGTCTTAAAGTGACCACCTTTTATTTGTCTCCATACAATATTTTCGTATTTCGAGTTTGGTTTATAGACCGGAACTTTCCACTGGGGTGACATAGAGAAATGTTGGTAAACACAATCGAAAGATAACGAATTTTTTGTTATCATTCGGAACATTCAGAAAAATCCTCTTCAAGGTTATTAGTTCGAAAATTTCTCCATATTTAGAAAAATCGGCTTTCTCTGGGATAACCAAAGGGTGCGATTTTTCTTCAACAAATGTTCCATATACAACAACAAAATCATTACAATTTTACTGTGATTCTTACTTTTCCTACAACACATATATAAGAAGCACGATTTCGTGAATGTTCTTAACAAATGAGATAGGTTAGTATGCAAACAAGATTTATAACAAATTTCGTGCGATCTACGATGCTGTGCAATGTTGCGGATGAATATGTACGTGTAAATTTCACATAGACTGAAAGCCGATATATTTTTATATTTAAATAAAATGTGCACGACCGTCGATTGCGCGCGCAGTCCATCGTTTATGTGGTCGCGCTTTTCATGCACACGCGCCCGATTCGGTTCGCATGCGGCTTTCGCAAACGAGTGGCGGCATCGCGCTCTGGCGTGGCTGCGTCGCTGTCGGGCGGTCCGGGTCCGGGTGCCGGGTGCAGAGGACCGGAGGGTCCCCCCTCAGAATCCATTCATGTGCGCGTAATTAATTGAGGCAATTTTCGGCGCACCGCGAACGCGAGCACGCTCGCGTTTTTGCGAGCAAAGAGCAAACGAAAATCGCGACCCCTAAAACCCTCGGTTTCAGCTGGCTGGCGGCACCATCACCATCACCATCACCACCACCACAAAATATGCATAGACCACCACCGGTTCACAACAGCAGCAACAACAACATCTCGTCTTCAATGGAACGTTTTTTTCCTCTTGGCGGCTCGACATTTTTTTCTTCTTGTTATTTCAGGGTTAACAAAAATCTAGCAAAGTAAGCAGAGACGTAAGTGCTCACACTTGGTTGCGGGTCGCGCACTCTTTCAATCCGTCTCCCCCAATCTGCGAAGAATAATAACATCTTTTAATTCCTTGGGTAATTAACGGACCGAAACCCACCCCCGACCGCCGAAATATGATGGCATGGGCCGCCGGCACGCACGCACTCTCACAATCTGACCCACTTTGTGTTGTGTGTATGTTGGCGTATGGGCGCCGATGCCGCATATGGGTCGCAGATTATTATTAGATTTGCTCATATATTTCTACCCGCCTACATGAGCGCGTGGGCGACGGGTGTGTATGGGTGTGTGTGTATGTGTGTGTGTGTGCGGCGTGCGGCGTGCGGCTCCGGTGTGGTGTCGTGGTGTGCTGATCAACTTGAAAATCGCGCGTGTCTCAGCACATCACGTGCGCTGTCGGGCTGTCGGCTGTCGACGACGCCGACGCCGACGACACCGACGACGACGCTAACTCGCATTAACGTGCGTGTACGGACGACGGAACGATGGCGTGGAATAATATACGCTCGACGCGCGCAAAACACGGCGTGCGTGTTATTACATAAGTTGTCGTCAGAACTGATTGTGTATTGGAGTGACTGTGCGGCGGCCTGTGTGAAAGTGTGTGTGAGTGTGGGTGTGTGTGTGTGTGTGCGGAGGGTGTGTTCGAGAGTGCGCGAGTATGTCTGTCGTTTCTGTCCGTCCGCTGTTTTCCACTCTCTGCGCATAATAAGCGAAATTGTTTAAGTGTGTGGCTCGAATCGTCTGTGTGTGTGTGCATGGTGACCATATCTGCCACCCACAAACCACCTCACTGCGCTTGTCGCGCGATACTCATCAATTTCCAAAGAGTTGCAAGTGTTTGCGTGGTGCAGCGTGATTGCTAGTTCCGGTTTCGTTGGCGACAAATGTGGCGCAATTGTCGCGCCATGTCCACAATGAATAATTCGGTTGCAACATCTTGCTATGTTGGACAGTTTGGCGGTTGATTGTGTGATATGCTGAGCGCTGTCGCGAGCAACAAAATATCGCCTTCGGCTTGTTCGTGTGATATGTTGAAGTTTTGATTTCGATGGTAATTGAGAGTAAGTAGAGTAATTGTTTCAGAACCAAACACGAAACACGAGTTATATGTATGGAAGGTGATATAGAATATTTATCTCCATTCATCAAATCCGTGTTTTGGCTTTGGTTCAACTATTAACTGGAGTGACGTACAACAATGCACATATACTCATATGGAAGGTAATAGAGTAGCACACAAAATCGCTGTCGGGATTTTGGGTTTCCACTCAAACTATCGTGACTTCGCGTGTCCACACTAAAACAGTATTCGCGCACAAAACACTAGAATCATGCCCGTACGTTCGTATGCGTGAGAATGCTATGATCTATGATTAATTGCTCAACCCATTTTATCATGGCTCACCAACCAAATCACTCCAGTTTACTACATAGCAAAACAATCCATAACATATACTATTTGAACCTCCGGAATAATTATAATCATTTCATCATAAATCAAACAAATCGATACCAATCGATATTTCGCCGGACAGCACATCGCTAGATTTGCTCTGGTCATGTTTGTGCATCGTGCACTGGATGTTTTCGAATGTCGAGCACCACCGAGTGAGCATTCGGAACAAAAGGAGTATGTAGGTCGCATATTATAGTAGTAATTTATTCGTCCATGTCGTGACGCCGGCGGCATCGCCGGCTCCACCACCACAGACATCCGGCCATTCGACAATTACACCATTTCGAAAACGAAAATTGCGCTGCTCACATAATATGCGAGTGGCGTGTGTGTGTGTGTGTGTGTGCGCGCGTGCATGCAGGCCGACCCCTCCGTCGAGAGGTCGCAAGAGTAGGCGAAAGTAAAACACCGAAATTAAATACCAACGTCCCGATGCGATCGCTCCAACGACGTCGTTGCCGTTCTCGTTGGCGATGTCGTCGTCATGGCGTGTGTGTGTGTGTGTGTGAGTCTGTGAGTCTGTGTGTTCTGGTTTCTGGTCTACGAGCACACCCACGAAGGCACACACGCGTGGTAATATGTATGAGCCCGTGTGTCATGTGTTTGTATTTACGGCTCCCCAATTTGTCGTTCACGTCAAGCAAACACACACACACACACAAACAGGTCGGCTCGCCCTGTGTACTCCCCCTACGAACACACCCACACGTGACACGAGTCGTGCGAACACACACACACACAATATACACGACATTACATAAATAAATGTTTATATCTCGGCAAACGTGCAGCCGGCCTCACTGTATGTGTATCTGTGTATCTGTGGATGTGTGTATGTGTCTGTGTGTCGGTGTGTGTGTGTCGGTGTGTGTGTCGGTGTGTGTGAGCGCGCGCGTTTGTTGTGCGTGCGGCTGCTGGCGACCCCAAAACGGCTATTCAAACACTTTGTCGTCGCAGGGAGCTGCTGAACACACACACACACACAAACACAAACACACACACGAACGCAGGACGACAAGCCCAAGACGCAACGACACAACGTCTCAGCGACGTTGCGTCGTCGTTGCGTCGTCGTCTCCACGCCGCTCCGCTCAGCGCATACTTTCGCAGCGGAAATCATATCTAATTACATAATAGGTTACTCATCATATTATACGACCGCAGTGCAATGCGGTAAAATGTGGGTGTGTTGGTGTGTGTGTGTGTATGTGTGTGTGTCTGACTCTGCGCCTGTAAGAGAGCCTCTTGTCGTCGTCGTCATTATACGGCCCTCTACATTGTGCTGACACAACAGACAGCATCAGTGACACACACAGTGTCGAGCACCGCCGGTAATGAATTGGAATTTACAATCGAAAATTATGACAAATGATTGCTGCTGGTCGGTGGGGGGAAGCCTGATTGCGACAATCTGATTTGCATTTCAAACAATTGCGTCTCAGTCTCAACCGAATGTCGACCGATTTGGCTGAATTATTTCGGACAATTTGAAATGAATTGATAGCGCAACGGTCATGACGAACAATGTGGACAGTCACTCTCAAAATAGTTCGGACACGTAGAAATACCATTCTTTGAACTGTTCTTCGGATGATGAAGAGAAAAAAAACATTGATAAAGTCCAATAGATTCTTTGGAAAAAAAACTTGGGAAAAAACACCAAATTTATGTTACAAAATAGTTCGGACAGTATGGCAATATGGCCAGATTGTTTTTATAGTGTCTACATTGGAAGCAAGAGAAATTGTATTGCATTTATTCAGAGGAAATGAATATTTTCAGTATAAAACACTCACTGAATTTAATTACCCCATCATCGAATAATTCATCAGTCATCTCTGTTGTTACCTGGTTGAACATGATACGTCAAAATGTAATTTTCATCATACAATAATCGAAGTGTATTGCAGTCTGTCAGTCAGACTAAAGTTTAAAATTTTACTATAGATCCAGGGTGCGTGAGAGTCAGACACACTTTTATAAGACCGTGGTTTAAAAAACCGTGTTCTCAAAGACCGTGTTATAGGTTGTTTCGGTGCATATTGAATACTTATGAATACATATTATTTAAAACCATTAATATTTTCAGAATATCCATATTCAATTACTACATGGGCTGATATGTATCGACGAGAGAAACAGGGAAGGAACAACATTTTTTATGAAGACAAAATTTATTGTTGATCATAGTAATCTTTCAGCCAGCCAATCAAAATATTATACTCGTACTGTCATTAGTATGGAAGAACACGACTTTATTGTAACTCGCGGTTTGACATATACTATAATATGGTGAAGAAGGTATTTGAAGTCCTATTAAATCACTGATTTATGGAAGGTAGAAGGCCCGCCTGAGCCAGAACATGTCATGAGAAATTGTTATCTGGGGTCTGCCCTAGGTGAAATAAAATTTGGCAATTTTGTAAACTATTCTGTACCTTCCATTTGGGCACCGAAGACCATGCGCGCATGGGACGCCTAAATTTGGCAGTTTCTGAGGAAAAACATAAATAAATCCACCAAATAATTTTGGAATTCGGAAAGGATAGAATCCGGAGGTTGCTGATACCCTGAGGTTATATAACAAAAATTATGATTATCGTGCATACGTTTTTGGGCATGGGAGAGCTCTTTGCGGAGAAAGTGCCGCAAAAACGCAAAAACTCACAATCGACCAAATTGATCAAAAAGCCATCAATGAATTGAGCTATGAATTGCGGTCCCATCTATGGTTTTGTGCGTATTTGGCACTCAGCTACTATTTCTTATTTCCCAAATCAAAATGGTAGCTACAGGTAAAGAATGAGGCAGTCTAAATCGTCAAAAAAGAGCATTTTGCAAGGGTTAGCGACGAGTACTTTTTGAAGGTGATCGAGATGTTGAAGGACCGCAAATTTAAGGCTATCGGGCTAAAATGAAACTATGTAGAGGATTCAAAACAAATTTCATCAAAAATGTTGGTCCTTCCCTATTTCTCCCGATACTATCAGCCCATGTAGTATTTCGACTCTTTGCGTGATCGATCATTTTCCTAATTTTTATTAACTTTGGACCTGCATCATATGAAGTGGTGATCCCAATAGTGCCGCAAGTCAAGTTAACCTGCTTTCGGAATACCTGCTTTCGGAGCGGAATAAAAGCCGGAGCGGAGCGGAATTTCATGTCTAGATATGATAAACAATATCGATTGATTGACTTCGAAGCGGAATTTACCGGTGCATCTGAATCTTTTTGTGTTGTATCGATAATAATATGTGAACCCATCGAGAAATGGAGATAATTCCTCAACAGGTACATGTGGGAAATATTTTCAGGGCTGCACCATGTTCTACCAATATCACTTATTAAATTAAAAATCATTAAAATATGTTGTTGGACAGCCGGGAATATAGAATTTACAAACATGCCCTTGGTTTATACTAATAGCTCCGTGAATTGAATTTCCACATAATAACAAAGTTCAACAGAAACATAGCCTGATGAATTGTCTTTCAATATCAATTTTTTCGTTTTTTTATCGGCTGAAAATTACGAAAGCCGGAGCTATTCGCACTTACTATGCAAAAATGACCACGTCGTACTTTACTTATTCGAGAGAAAAAATGAAATTACTCATTTCAGAGGTGTACATAATAATTTGAATGTAAAGAAGTTTTTATTGTTTTCATTGTAATCATTCAATCAGTCTAAATGCGTTTGGTTTTGAGACCGTGTGTGTCGGTGTTTTGTGTGAGTGTATTTGTTTGTTTTTGTGTGTGTAAGTAAAATCATTTATTGTTTGAATCATTACATTATTCTTAGTTATGCGCGATTAATATTGATCCATGTGCATCATTTCGAATTACTATTGAATATCTAGATACTATATAATATGATAGGCATATGTGTGTTGTATGTATGTGCATATTGCAAATTGCATATCGTGAAGTTGAAATGTTTTATTGTGACCGAAAGTACGTGAATGGGTATCATTATTGAATTCTAAGCCTAGACTCTAATTAGAATTGTTCACATCGTTTATGATGAACAATTGGGCTCAACAATATCTGTGGCTATATAACAATTCCATTGAATAAACCCCGCATCCAGATGACAAAATTGATTAAAAAGCATCGACAACATTGTGCTAGAACGTTTCACATTCATTTCTTCTTTCCAAATTATTTTACTTCGGTGTTCTCAAACTATGTACGATGAAAAGAATGCGATGTCATTGTCACGTGGTTGTATGTGGTCGGTCACAAGTTCTGATCATCAATATCCGTCGCCATAAAACTCTTCCACCCTCAATGCCTTTTCAGCTTCACAATGCACCTCGTCCTCGTGCCTTCAATACTGCGATGCTCCTGTGTTTGAGGGCATTCATTTCGTGCCACATCGTTCACTGCTTCAAAGTTTGCAGCAGTGCAACGCCAAATGCGTGCTATCACGACAACTCACTGAACATTACATCACATACACCATACACGATACTGGGGCTATTTGACGTTTTGAATCTAATCGGAAACCTTTTTAGACCCATCCAATTATTTTTGTGTCGACAATTTTCTGGTGGTAACGCTTCTAGGAACGAATAATTTGATAATTTAAATGTCGAACATCCGGATTACGGATTACAACTTGAATTTTTATTTAATAACGAGTTATTATGACGATATTAAAAATCAATCGACCCTTGAATCGAATAACGTGTGTGATCAAAACCAAACAAGTGAAAATTACCCGGTATGATACACAAGGAAACACACAAAAGCGGAAATACGATCTCCCTAGATATCCTCCTCATGTTCGTCCAAGTTGGGAATTGAAGTGTCCGTTTGTGTGACTCGCGCGTGTCTTGTGTCGTATGAGAGTACATCAGTATATAATATAACTGCATTGTTTTCCGTTCAATGGGTGGTGTAAAGTATATGTGTATGTATGTATTTGCGTGTGGGTTACCACCGCCAGCCGCACACTAACCTTAAAGCTAAAAACATCGATATTGGTCTCCAGCAAGTGTCTGCTCAACTACGCAAACCATTGCGATAATCATGATTATGTGGCTGATAATAATACGGCAGTTGTTCGTTCAACGACGACGGCAATTGTCTCTACGGGATCTTCTTGTTGCGTCGTCGCTTGTAGCCGCCGATTTGCTTCAGCAGCTGCGAATTCTCGTCCTCCATGTCGCAGTGCGAGTCCCACAGGCGCAGCCGTCGCGGTATGTAGATCAGGCCGATCAGTGTGATGGCTGCAGTGGTCAGAGAATAATATTAGTTAGCACGTGTTGAATATTGTTTCTATAAAAATAATATAATTACTGTTCAGCACGCAGGGAAAGATGACGTAGAAGGTGAGGGTGCTCGACCGGAAATACAGCGTTTCCGTCAGATACAGCACCATCGTCAGGGCCAGCGAACAGCCGCCCATGCTCACCACACTACATAATTCAGAGGAGACGGAGTTAAAATTGCGACTGTCATTATTCGAGCGCTGTTCTACTTAAACGGCACATGTCTGTGTTTAATGTGCTGAACACACTTTACGGAATGCGGAATTGCAGTAGTGCTCGTATGTGCGCGGATGCACGACGAAAACGGTTGGTTCTATGTGATTGAGTGTGTATTGTGTATGTTAGATAGTGTGAACGATTCGTTAAACGATAATAAATCAAAGAAAATACAAGGTTAATTTTCCGGAAATTTATTAAATATAATTCATACAAATTTAGGAAGTCCAATGTTCAGGGTGCGCAACCTTTGTTAGATCTATAAGAATATTACTTTATGTTTTCCATTTAATTTGATACTTTACGATTTGTTTGGGATAATTTTTGGACACCCCATCGATTAAATGGAGCTACTATAGCAAAGTAACCTGCGAATAATCGAGAATTTTCTCCCGATAGTGTCGTATTGTCACAACTTCACCTTGTTTGATTCCTTGGAAATAAAATTGTACGACATATGCCTAAACCATAGACACGCTCAAGGTAAACATTCGAGCTCAAAATAACAGAAAATAACAGAAAATCCTGAAAAGCCATTAAAGGCGGCCAGTTGATTGATGTTGTATTAAAATATGATCCAATCAATTTTACAGCTCCGAATTTTATAAAAATAATCAGCACATAACAATATCGTTGATTGGCTTACAAGTTATTCGATGTTCTCATAATTCCAACAAAGAGACACACCCTGCACAGCACAATATAACTCTCACACTCACTCACTCGCCACTCACCCACATACCCCAACATAACACACAGCACCTTTTTGTGTCGAATGCACACAGCGCGCAATACTTACGGACGATAATGTATGTAGAGAGTGCAGTGCGTTAGCGCCAGACACTTCAGGATGCAGTACATGCCGATGATACGCGATATTGTGTAGTCACCTGGAGAAAATGTGCCGAAAAATAGAGGTTAAACTGTGCATTCACACCTGCATGCGTTTCCACTTGAACAAATGTCAGCAAGGAACGAAAACAGAGAGTGCGTCAACTGTGCAAAGTGACTATTGAATTACGAACGGTTTATACTTTTCTCCAATCATTCGCTCGCTCCGATTGACTGCCGAAACAACGCCACGATGATCGCACACAGCGGACACAAATTCCCTCATTATGCCGTACTATTCTACTCCATTCTAACCGCAGTCTCTGCCGTAGATCTCTCCCAATACGTTCGCCACTTCGATCAAGCCATCGCCTCCGGTCCCAGCCTCAAATGCGGCTCCACTCCCCGCCAAGTGGCTGCATTCTACCAAGTAACCCTCCTGCGACTCGGCCACCAATTCAGTCAGGCTTCCGACGAAGACAACCGACGCCATGTCCTCCGCACCGCCGATCTGGTCACCCAAGTTCTCCGCGCCATCGAACAACGTCGCCTCACCTTAGATCAAGGGTTACGTGAAATCGGTGGTGTGGCTTCGCGTCTCTGGCAGCATATAGAGGCCAACGATGTGGACAACGGCCATGCATTCCTACCGCTGCAGCAGCGCGCAGTCGAGCAGTGGCATCGCCTCGGAGCGGCCGATTCGGCGCGCATGGATCGCGCGATGGCGCTGCTGACGAGCACGTTCGCCGAGTTCTTTGCAGAGCAACAAAAGCGGACCAAGGCGCAGCTGCAGGCGAGTGTGCGCCGGCTGGTGGCTCAGGTGCGCCAGTGCCGGTCGCCGGATGGCTTGCGCGAAGTTGTCAGACAATTCCTGCGTACGCAAAGCGCGATTGTGGAGTCGTTTCTCAAGGTGGTGAAACAGAAACATGACGAAGTCGTTCGATCTGTTTTGGAGACGCTCGGATTGAGTGTGAGCAAATATTACGAGACGAAATAAAGACGACGCATATCGACTTGGTAAAAATCGTCATTTTTGTTGACCATCCAACATATTCTCAGTTTCTGACTATTTTCAGATTTTTCTATCGAACTTTCATATTTCTGTTGGGCGTTGGGTACAGGACAAAAAGATCCGCCATTTAGCCCTGAGCTCTGCCAAAGCTCCGAGTTCGCGCCAGAACAAACACCTCTTCTTTGCCTCAGCTGTGGCAGACCTTTTTCACGTCATACTCGGTTGTCCTATTCTTCGACTACCTTGAAGCTCCCAATCCAGGGCTTGGCGCGCGATGTTGTTCCAGTCACGTCGAAAAACATGGCCGATCCATTTCCATTTCCGTTTTATAATGAGATTCACCATCGGAGGGACCACAATAACTGCATCCGAATATTTTGATGAAATTTATAGATAGAGTCGATCGGCCGCGAGTCTCAAAAATGTCCATAGTTACTGGTTGATTGATCGACCCCTCGTCCAAAATGTTACAAGCAAACAGCCGACGGTGTTTCATCCGAACTATATATGGTGTTTGTTCAGATGGAAACGCTAATGAACAAGTATAACGTGTGATACCCAAATAGAATCGAGGTTTCGTGAAGTAAAATATTTAAAGGTCTAGCTACAGTTCATTCCAGATTCTTAGAATCAGTGCTCCAGGTTTGGAAGAAATCGTACCTACCATTAAAATGATCAAATGTCAACTGCTCTACACATAACTAAATATTATCAGCTGTTAGCATCCACAGATGAGCGTTTTCAGCTTGGGGAAAAAATATAATAATCCAACGTGTAGAGCATAATCGACGTCTCACAGAACGGCTTTATCTGCTTTATTTTGGAAGTTACCACAACCGGTGAAACTACCTTATATGAAAATGTATCCTGTAGAACGTAAAATCTGTGAATGGTTGAACTGCGTTGAGTAGTATAGGTTTCCACTTGAACAAATGCCAACGAACCGAAACAGAGGTTGCGACAACTACAAAAACCTTGATTAATTCATTATTATTAATACATTACGAACTGATCACTTCATCCCAGACATTAATCGCTCCGATCGACTACCGCAACAGCCACGATGATCGCACCCAAGTTCACTATGTTGATGCTCCACTCAGCACTTTTTCTGTCCATTTTATCTATCATCTCAGCCATCGATCTCTCTCAGTTCGTTCGTCAATTCGAGCTGGCCATTGCCACCGGCCCCAGCCTCAAATGCGGCTCAACTACTCGCCAAGTGGCCGCATTCTACCAAGTAACCCTCTTGCGCCAAGGCCTCAAAATCAACCGGGCTTCCGTCGAGAACAACCGGCGGTATTTCCTACACACTACTGATCTCGTGACACAAGTACTCCGATCCTTCGAACAACGTCGCCTCACCGTCGATCAAGTTATACGCGAAATCGGAAGTCTGGCCTCGCGCAACTGGCTGCACGTCGAGGCCAACAACCGGCACATAGACAATGTCTACCTACCGCTGCAGCAGCGCGGCGCTGAGCAATGGTATCGCCTCGGGGCTGCCGATGCGGAGCGCATGGATCGAGTACTGGCGCTGATCGCGGGACCGTTTGGCGAGTTTTTCCGAGCTCTGCACAAGCGGACCAAAGCGATGCTGCAGGCGAGTGTGCGCACGCTGGCGGAGCAGGTGCGCGTGTGCCGATCGCCGGACGGCTTGCGCGTCGGGGTGAAACATTTCTTGTGCACGCAAAACGTGATTCAGCAGGCGTTCTTCGAAGAGCGAGTGCAGAAACAAAACGAGATTGTACGAACGGTTCTGCAGATCCTCGGATTGAGTGGGAGCGAATATTATGGAGCTGAATAAAGACGACGCGCACTTGTGCAAAATGATTGGGTTTAAACTAATTTTGGTCGAGATCGGATGTGCCATATAATCGATGAAATGCTACCAAGGGTTTTGGTTCTATTTTGTATCTGATTAGGGTTAGGCTTATGTCGGTCGGTAATGTTCGATTTTATTTTATTTTCGATGAGTCATGTTCTTATCTGTTTTTTTTGCGAATCGTCTACAAACAGCCCGCGGTGTTCCAACCTAACAATCTGCGGTAATTGTTCAGTTGGAATCACACAAAAACAAATACGACTCATCCACAGATAGAATCGAGATATTTACGAAGTATTATTCAAGCTACAGATAAATCCCGATTCTCTGAATCACTGCTTCAGCCCACTCGGAATAAATCATACCACCTAAAATGAACGAACGACCTCTGCTCCACGCCACCCGCCTGTTGTGCTGCTTTCTGACCGCCAACCTCGTCTGGGCTGTCGACCTCTCCCAGTACGTTCGTCAGTTTCACCAAACAATCGCTCACGGTCCGAACGTCAGCTGCCGAGCCACACCCTATCAAGTTGCCGAATTCTACGAAGTCTATCTGCTGCACTCCGGCCAACTCTTCGGTCTGGCGACCGACGAGGACAACCGGCGGTATTTCGTCGGCACTTCCGATCGGGTTACGCAAGCTGTGCAGGCCATCGAAGAGCACCGACTGTCCGCAGAGCAAGGCCTGCACGAAATCGAGCGCTTGGTCGCGGCCAACTGGCTGCACGTCCGGGCCAACGATGCGGACGTTCAGCGCACTTTCGAGCCACTGCAGCGGAGCGCCGTCGAGCAGTGGCATCGTTTGGGCGCCGACGATGGGCGGCGATTGGACCGGGCGATGGCGCTGATTGCGGGAGTTTATTCCGAATTTTTCGTAGATTTGTACCGACGGACTGAGGCGGAGTTGCGCGCTAGTGTAGAACGATTTGCCGACGAGGTAAGAGCGAAGGAGTGCGGATTAGCGGAGAACCTGCGCCAGTCTGTGCAGAAGCTGTTGCAGATGCAGCGCACTGTTCTGCAAGGCTATACGAAACGGGTGCAGCAGAAACACGATGAGGTGCATCAAGCGATATTGGAGACGCTCGGCTTGAAAGTGGAGTATTATATTTGATGGTGCGGATTTGGTGAATAAATACGATCCAATGATGTTCGCTGATTTTCAAAAGGCCAATCCCGTCGGGCATTCAACACAACACTTAGATTTTTTGTGGATGTCCTTGAATAGATGGGCAAAGACGATTAATGCAATATTCTATGTGTGCATGCAACATGCAAAGTAGTATGTATATTTTTTCTTCGTGTCCTTCTTCTTTCGCGGCCATCCAGAGCCAGATATATACGATGGATTCAGCTTGCGCGCTCTTCCTTCGATGGATGATTCGTCGCCGTCAATCTCGCAGGATCATCCTTACTATTGCAGCTGGCCGCAGTCCTTCACAACCACCTTGCGATCGGTCTTGCCCGATTCGCTTCCCATTGCCTCGATCTTCTTGATCACGTCCTTGCCCTCGACAATTTTGCCAAACACGACGTGTCTATTGTCCAGCCACGTTGTCTTCGCCGTCGTGATGAAGAACTGCGATCCGTTGGTGTTCGGGCCGGCATTCGCCATCGACAGAGTGCCGGGTTCGAGATGCTTCAGCTGGAAGTTTTCGTCGTCGAACTTGGCGCCGTAGATCGACTTGCCGCCGGTGCCGTTGTGGTTGGTGAAGTCGCCGCCCTGGCACATGAAGTTCGGGATGACCCGGTGGAAGGTGGACGCCTTGAAGCCGAAGCCCTTCTCGCCGGTGCACAGGGCGCGAAAGTTCTCGGCCGTCTTCGGGACGACATCGGAGCGCAGCTCCATGACGACACGGCCAACGGGCATATTGTCGGCGACCATGTCGAAGAAGACGCGCGGCAGACGCATTTTGTGTTCCAGGTTGTTTTTGGCGATAGCGGTTTGACAAGCGATTGACGTGGTGGAGTTCCGAATGCTTGAACGGACCAAAGGTGAGGCGAGGGACAGGTTGGTGGCTGACGAATGGCTATTGCTGCAGTAGCTGCAACAACGTTGTGTGTTTGCAATAAATTAATAAACATGCAATGACGCGCAACGCACACGACGTACAACGCACAACAATTAAATACTGTTGCTTCGATGTGAGTTGCCAATTTGCCAAGAGCGACTCAAAAAGTCGGTTCCGTTCGCTGTTGGACCGAACACTAAACGGCGGAAATTAGTATAAATAAGTAGCAATGCGTCACAACGTCTCCAACACGCTTCTCAAGAGTTTTCACACCGGTCGGTTGAAAGCAGATCTCGACTTAAAGCTGTAATTCGTCCGAGTAATATGCCAATGCCACATAGAGCTGACTAACAAGGGAAACGTACAGAGTTCTTGGAATTTTAAATAGTGTCTTTTCCATGGCAGAAAATAGATTCTAAATAAAGATATATTTGTGTCAGGATCAGGATTCAGGACCTGTAGCGGAAGCTATGAGCAGTCCACCTCTTCATTTATCAAATAACTGACGAAGTAGGGTCAGAGTCAAAGTGATAACCAGTTGTACTCGATCAGGTTCTTTATGATAAAATTATATTCATAATGTTACATTAACAAAATCATGAAACTGAAATCTCACCTTCGATGAACTGCGTGTCCGAGTGGTCGCCCAGAAAGCTCCGCTTCTCGATGTAACTCCGAATGGCCGTGCCCAAATCCATAAAAGCCACAAAGGCAATCCATCCCCGAAAGGCGTACAGGATCTTGCGATCCCAGGTACTTGCTATCGCCAGCGTGCGGCCGTGTTTGCGTTGCAACGCACAGCAGCGCCACCGAACTCTGCACTTCAGCCAGCTGCCACAGACAGCAATTCAGTCTAGCACTGAACGTCAATCCGATATTATGTCCAATTCGTATGTTCGTTTTGTAGTTCGTTGTTCGTCTCAGTTGCCTGGCAGTTGTTTCGTGTTGAAATCGGCTTAACGTGAAAGACTCACTCAGCTGGCGCCCGAGGTATTCGACTATACTACATGGTTCAATAAGTCCCGGCAAAAATTATGAAAAACAACTTGTTGACGAATACTTTTTTATCCTTTACATATAGTCTCCTTCAAGGTACATAGCCTAAATTCAGTGATCCTGAGATATGACGATCACCTTCGAAACGTATTTGTCGCTAACCCATGCGAAATGCTCTTTTCACCCCGATTTATACTGCCTCATTCTTTTCCCGGAGGCACAATTTTGAGTTTGGATTAATAGTCACTGAGGGCCAAATACGAATGAAAACGTAGATAAAAAACCATTATTAATTTTTGTTTTCGGCTGCGGAAGAACTTGGACCACACGTAATAAAACATGTTTAAACAAACCGCGGATTACAATAAACAGCATAACTTTCAAAATACTTTATGAAATGTGATGGAAATATTAAATTTATCATTTGAAAGTTGGCAATTTCGGAAATGTTAACAATATGAAAGTGGTGGCACCAGAACACCGATTTTTCCGGGACTTGATGAACCATGTAGTACGATAATACAGTGCGAAATGTGTCACGTTGCCTGGCGCGTATGTCACACACCGAACGTGAGTTTAGACAATGAACGGCGGCGGCATTGCTTCTTTGTGAGCAGTCCTGGCGGAACTGCGCGAATGGATGTCGTGTTCTTGACGCGTGCTTGGCGCATGCGGATTACGACAAAGAAAGTGCATTACAGGCTTTGGGCTTGGGCGAAATAAATGTGTGTTGCATTCTGCATTCGGCTGCTCCACATCACCGGGACGGATGTGTGGTGCAAAGCGACCAGCGTGTTTATGGTGCATGTAATTTACGAGGCAAGTGACGGTCCGTAGTATGCGGAAACATCAAAGAAGGAATATTATCACGAAGCGACGATACCTCTTTGGTTTGGTGAAATGTTTCATTATGTTTCGTGCAGCGATACTCGAGTGAGAATATGACATTGAACATTCGAAATATGCACTAAGAATGACTCTAACATGCTTATATCGTGGCCAGTCAGCCAGTTCCCATCTTCAGCTTATTAGAAGTTAAAAGTGCTATGATCTGCTTATCACTATCACATTATGTGGTACTGATGCGATTTCATAGAGTAGAAACGACCAATGTGAAACACGATAATGGTTTTTTGCAATATCTTCAAAATACGTATCAAGTATTCGCTCAAGTAAATCCTAATCATATATTTACATATATCCTCATTTCATGGAGTTCTCTAGAAATTATTGGTGTATTTAAAACGGTTCAGACAAATTTATGGTGTGATTATAAACCCGTTGATTCTTCTCAATTAAATTTAATGATTTTTATTAATATCTATAATCTAGACGTATTCATCACGTGTAAATTGATCGATCATATGAGAAATGTAGAGCGATCGGAAATTGGATTCCAACTTGAACCGCTCTTTACTCTAACTTTGGCAGCTATCCAGAAATGACACAAGGATCGGATTACACTGGCAGCGAAATGCCAACGACATGTAAGAATCCCAGTAGGTTTCCCGTTTCCCGTCTGTCCACTTCGTGTACATTCTCTGCGACGGTCATTTCAATGATTTCCATTTATTCTGCACGACATGGCAAACAGCGATAATTTTGTGCAGTGTCGTCAAGTCGGTTGGCTGCCAATATATTTTCGCGACGTTGTTCTGCTTCGCTGAACTTTAGGACACCTTCATCTTTCGACCAAAAATCGTTCAACTGGCAATTGTACGGCATAAGCAGATTCAACCACACACACATTCGATGTAACTCGCGTATCACGAATTCGAATCCGATATACCGCATTTGTTGCACACCGACCGACCGCAAATCCAATAAATATCTGTGACAAACGTTGGAACTGTTTGCCCAAACCTGTGTACTATGCCGGAACATGTGTGTGTGTGTGCACAGCGCGCACAGATACCACAAATTCCTTTGGAACAATATCCAGCGAACTCACAGTTATTCGAGTAATCCTACGCACTCGCTCGTACAACATATGCATGCTCAGTATCGATATGTGCCTGCATATTTAACCTAGCGAATCAAATCACCACAAACACACACCCACACACACACACACACCAACAACCGCGCACAGCGAATAGCCAACATTTCATGTCGTCGGCTATGCGAGTAGTTCAAATACTGTGTGCATACAGAATACAGAGACATGCTCAGTGATGCGACGACCGCTTTAATCCTCATTGATTTTTCGCGTGCGCCAAAACATAGCGCTACGTCGAAAGAGAAAGAGAGTGGTGTATTAACCCAGGTCAGAGATGTCTGATATTACTCCATCCGGTTGGGAGGAGGCGTTCAGCCACGATTCACGTCATATCGAATATTATATGGCGTGTGATGGCCTGCGGAAACACTCCAGGCGCGTGAAGTGTATAAATACGCAGCATTATTCGCATGCATAATATCAAAGCAGAAATTATGCATTGCATAATATATACCTACATGAACACATATTGTGTCGACATAATTTTCCACACTCTGGTATATCTAATAGCAGCCTCGTTTAGCTCACACACTATTCCGTATTCCGTCGATGCGAATTCCAAACCGAAAATGCGCGGAAGTGCTTCGTTTGCTGTGCTGAACAAGCAAGTGCTCCTCCGCCACTGCTCCTGCCGGGCACTTTGCGCAAATGCGCGGCACCTGCCCTAGCTCATTGATTTGAAACATTCACGAAATCGTGCTTCTTTTGCGATTGAGCGCGCCCAGAAAAGACAGTATTATAGTGAAGGTCCTGGAGATGAAATAAATATACTACAGTTTTATCATGAGGGATACCTCTGAAGAGTTGTAGCCATTCAAAAAGAGGATATATTTCGATACTCCCATACAAAAACGTTCTTTTGAATTGCTCATTACTTCCGCCACAAGGCCCATTGGCAAGAATCCTTACACACGTGTATCTTTATTTTGCATCTAGTTTCTACCTTGTAAGGGATTTTTCGATTGCTTCCATCAAACCCCGACTCTTCTCTGTAAGTCACTCCAATAAGAAGTTGTGGCCTATCAACCAATCTCGAAATTCGTATATTTTTTATGGAGAGTTGAATAATATATTTGTCTCGATACAAAATGTTCGTATTTCCTGTTTGGTTAAGAGTCCGTAACTGTTCACTGGAGTGACTTAGAGCAATGTGTGAACACTCAATCGATAGATAATGAAATTGTAACCGAATCCTTTTCATTGATTTCCTTCATGGTTATTCGTTCGACAAATTCTCTATAAACGAATGGAGAGGTATTTTTTAGAACGTACGACTCAACCACAGGCAAGGTTTTCATTGAACAATATTTTAGAATAATATAGAAGAATGTTTATTAAACAAAACTACATTATTACATTTTTTGTGAGAAAAAGATGCACAATTTCGTGTTTTTTGACATGTTAAATGTCTATACTGTTGATATGTATGTAGAACTCAGAGCAAAACCACCAGAAAAACGCACCAC
>JANTBZ010086223.1:0-18747 GCA_024741255.1 Exechia fusca | reverse complement strand
GTTCAATCGAGCATAAGTTCGTGATGCGAACTGATAAGAACCAATGTTTTGATGCCATTATGTTTACTGATACCCAAGCGTACTTTATGCAGATTTGTATCATTATGCATAAAGAACTATCGCTAGAGACTTATATACAAAAACGGCACGCTCAAGGTTTCACACCTGATAGTTATAGCACATTTTTGTAAAGGTGTTAGTTTTTCGACACATAACTGAAATGTAAAAACATAATTCCCAGCTTTATCTGTAGGGCATAGTAATGTCCAACAAAAATATACTTTCAGATTTCCACTAAGCACCAATAAACTGAAGTATATTGATAAGAGCCAACTATCAATATAGTACTCTACGTTATTCAAGTTGGTCATCTTGCCTTCTCTAACATCGTTCAACTTTGAATTGCTGAAACTTTTTATCTACAGATGATTTCTTACAGCAATTTTTTGCGTGATGTTACCAGTTTTATGATGCCCAAAACGTATTTAGCAGAGCGTCGTTAGTTTAAGAAGTGTAAATTAGACAATTGAAATGTTTTCAGTTTTCGAAAATCGTTTGAAAAATACTACCTCAACGGGTTTTTTCACGAAACTTGTCCGATTGGAGGGACATCTACTCTACTCACACTATAATAATATGGGTGAACTTGTTGACTGGCGAGCTCGGGCTTGTGTTCGGTGCGTTCGAGCTCCGAGCGCCAGCGATCGCACTCGCGAGCTCGATCTTGATCGCGTTGCGGCGATCGCGCATAATGCCCGCGTATGCGCATGCGTGAGAGCCCGCGCGTGTTTAGTGTGTTTATTGTGTTCGTATTGTGCGCGCGCGTGTGTGACATGCGACAACCACGACGATCGTCGGACGCAAAACGGTTCGAATTAAGATCATCCGGCCTGTCACCTGCTACTTAAAAATGTTAACATGACACTTTTCGGATAATAATGTGTGTGCGTGTGTGTGGCGGCTGCGTGAACACTCAAAGAGATTAGCGTTTTTTTCCCGCTCAATGTCCATATGTGTGTTGACGTATTTAATGTGTGGATCGTAAATGTTATATCGTTTCGTTCTGCATGCACAGAGTGATTAGCCGGGAAGCGACCGCGACCGCAATGGGCCCCCAAAAATGTGCGGGCGTTCGCAAGAAAACTGACTGAATATTCTTTCAGCCGAAACCGCAAATTACCGCGCCGGTCGGTAAATTTGCGGCAGACAAAGACAAAGCGGCGACCGATTTGGGCATAAAACCACGAATATGGTTATTGGCATTTTGACGGTCCCTCTGGCGCCAGCCAACAATGTTCACCTCGTCGCAGATGCGATGGAATTTCGCGCGGTGTAACAGAGACATTTCACACTTGTACGCGTCGCGAGTCGCGAGTCGCGAGTGAATTAGCGCAATTTGCATGCACAAGTATGGCCCACTTTGCCGCCGCCGGCGGGCAGCAGCAGCACGGGCAGCACGTGTAGCAGCCCATTACACGCGTTTTTATCTCTTTATAATTGCAATAATTACAATGATCGTCGCTCAGAAGCGCGATCGCGCGCACGCGCTCTGTGACCACCGTGCACACATTCGCGGCGCAAACGACGTGGCCGCGCGCACACATGTGTAACACACACGTCAACCGTGTGTAACCGTTGCCGTTGTCGTCGTTCGCCGTACCGCACACACGTGTTGCATCGCAACCTTGCGCAAGGCTGGTGCAATTAAATGCATTAAATTGCGACATTTGCATACGCTCGCGTGAGAAGAACGTGTGTGTGTGTGTGTGTTTTATTTATAAACGACGCAGCGCTCGTGTTTCAAGTCGAACAAACGATTGTGTCGGCCGATGCGGGTCAAATCACCGCGTACGGCACTAATATCATATATTATGTATTCGAAGATACACACGCACACAAACGATGCCGACGGGTCGAAACTTCATCGACGGCCGACGGCGGTAGATCGCTCATAAATCGTCAGCATAATTTTCGTGAAATATTCAACATGAAACGTCGAATTGACAACCATGTCGTCGATAAAATTACTACCAACAGGCAGTCCGGAAAGTCCATGCCGTTTGAAAGTAAGACTCATTTTTTAGATTAAATTATTTCGGAATTATCAGCATAGATCCTTCAAACGTCAACAGCAGGGCCGTCTTATGGTTTCGAGTGGCTCTGGATAATGTTTAATTGGGCCCCAACAATTTTGAACACTGAAAGAACAATAATTCATACGCTTTTGTTGATTTCCTTCCTGGATTTTTCCGCTATAATTATGTCATTCATCGTGAAGTTAATTTTATTTTTAGGCACGAACGAGGCACGCGCAATTCAATATTCTGACGCAGGGCCCGATTTTGTTCCAAATCGCAATAGGCAAAGACTCACTTGAGAAGAGATCAGTTCGCGATATTCCAAAACCATCAATTCTCTATTATTCCTACAAGACTATACAAACTATAGACTGGGTCTTTTTTAACATTCCATCGAGAGGGGCCCCGGTGGTCAATGCCCCGTCAATATTTCTTGAAAACATATATTTGTTCAAATTCAATACATGAATAAAGTTTACGGACTCGGGGCCCCTCGGTTCTTTGGGGCCCCTGGCTAATGCCCAGTTGGCCATGCCCTTATGACGGCCCCGGTCAACAGAAAAATAAATCACATTATTTTGACTTTTGGTTCGTACCGTATTCTAATTTGATTGAAGCAACTTTTGTCATTGTGAACAAATGGCGAAAGGCTAGAGGTAGATCGCTCATAAATGGTAAGCATAATTTTCGTGAATATCTATAGATTGGAATATTCAACATGAAACGTTCGGCTTGATGACACCGTGGTAAATGAAATTACTGCTAACAGGCATTCCGGAAAGACCGTGTCGATTGGTAGTAGGACTCATTATTAAGATGAAATCTTTCCTGAATAATCAGCATAGATCCTTCAATCGTCAACAGGAAAAAAAGCACATCATATGGACATTTGGTTCGTTTCGCATTTCAATTTTATTGAAACAACTTTTGACATTGTGAACACATTTTAAAGGGTTAATTTAATTTATAACTTTGTTTCCTGGTAGGAAAAAGTGCGCCTAAAGACATAACATGTCTTAACAAATTGTTATCCGGTTTTTGCACCAGCCGGAAATAATATCGCGAGATTTCCGAAATGTATTAATATATACACTTGAGACGATGCGCAAATTATACACCCAAATGTGTCAGATACCGACGAAAGAACTGAAAATTCATCAAAATAATTCCGAAAGACTGAAAAAAACGGTTGATGAAGACTGCTGAAACTCTTAAGATATGAAAATTCAGTTTTGGCATATCGAGGATAAGTTTCGGGCATGATGAAGCTCTTTGTGAAATATCTGCCGCTCGAACTCACAATCGAATAATTTTCACGAAAATTCCTAATGTTCTCATAGATAAAATATGAATCCCGTATTTTTGTATTTGTGTAAAATTGTCTTGCTTTAATAACAAGCACGCATCGCTCACCTGTATCACTCGCATCGGCAGCCCGGTCTCCTTGGCCAGCTGTTCGCGGATGTGTCTCGTCGGTTTGGGCGTCTGACTGAAGGCGGTTTTCAGCACTTCGAGTTGCTTGGCTTTGATGGTGGTTCGGGGTCCGCGTCGCTTGGAGCCGTTGGCTCCGTCGTCGGGACTTTTGTTTTCCGCCTGGGAGTCGCCGCGTCCGTCGGGGTCGCCATCCAAGGAACCCTGGGGAGCGAGGAAGTGATTACGTTTATCGGTTGGGAATTCTTGAATATTAAGATAAAAATAAATCATCGGAAATCCAACAGAAATCAACAACTCATTCAATCTTTATCCAACTTATAACTTCTACCTTTATAATGCTAGGATCACAATTGTTTGCAGTTGACTAGAGTTAAAAACAAGCTATATATTTTTTAAATAACACATTTAGGGTCATTGTGCATTTAATAAATACACGTTGAAGCTTATATGTACAGATATCTTATGCTATTATGCCGGTTACGGAAGAAATGAACTGTCGGAATGCAATATTTGAGCTTCATGAGACGACTGGATAAAAAGTTTCATGCTGATCATTGGGAACTAATCATCGGAACTCAAAATCATTGAACATATTAAACAAAATCCGAAATATTCTTTCAACAAGGTTGAAGAAAATCAAGAAAATTAGTCTCGTTCGCTTACCTGATCGGAATCGTCGTGCGTCGTTTTGCTGTCGGTGCTCAGGCTCTGAACGGACAGATCCGATGGGCCCATCGGCCCCACCGAATCCGGTCCATTCGGTCCCATCGAGCCGAGGCTCGCCAGCTGACCGCGCATGTGCGGATCGTCGTCGTCCTCGTCCTCCGACGCTGAGCCCATTATCGAGTCTATGGAGAGATGGAAGAGATGCGGAAAATTATTGCCCATTCTGCGCGATCGTAAATTGTGCGCAACTAATTTCAATATAAAAATCATTTTATCGGACGCTTGCCCTTTTCGTCTGCGCGCATCCGCCATTTCCGATGCGGTGCCGCGAAAATTATGCAAATATATCACAGTCACGCACGCACGAAAACAAACGAACAGAACCGCACATCGGACCAATCGATGCTCTCCGCCCGAGCCCGAGCGAACAAAACCAATATGGCTTGCCGCTTTTTGCGCCGCAATTTATTGAAATCGCCATGCAATGCAACATAACATATCTTCGCGTGCATCTTTGCCAGCATAGCAGCAGCATAAACTCGTACATGCACGCAAGCACGCGCTTCTCACCGTGTGGTTTTTGTTTCAACTTCACACTCGCGTTGCCCCATTCATTGGTCGGTCGGATCGGCCGATGCAAGCCAGGTATATTATCTCACACGCACGCTCGCGCACGAAGTCTGTTCGGTTGGTTTTATTTTACCGCGTGCGCACACGCGGATACGTGTGTGGATAGTATATCAAAACCATATCACACACACACGCGCGGACCGGACCGGATCGAGTCGACTCGGCGTGTCTGTTTGAAACACGCGTGCGCGCATGCTCTTATGCTGCTGCATGTGTCTGAGAGCGCCGAGCGACAGCCGACCGAACTAATCACTTGCGGGGCCCCCCGTCGGGAGCTCCAGCTCGGCGCTGCTCGGCGGGATCCCAGCACAGCGATACACACACAAGCATACGCACGTGCAACGCCATTCACGATCGGCTCAGCGTTCGCGTTAGCGCACGCGGAACACACATAAATATATGTGGATTTTGTGGAGCGTGCAACAAAACGTGTGCGTAGCATACCGGTGCCCCGCACACACACCTTCATTTGGTGCGTGTGTGTTTGTGTGTCTGTCTGTCAGTGAACGTAGATGCTCGTGCTCGTTGGCCTATACTTATATACATATCACTTTTATTAATGCATTCGAATTTGTATCTTTCGGCAAGACTCGCGCGCTCGCTGAATGCGTGAGCATAACAGCACAGACAAACGTGCGCGCCCAGACAGCCCAACGAATTTGCATGCACGCGTGTGCATTATGCGCTCGTGATTTCAAATGCATTCGTGCGTTTCTGTGCGCGTCCGACATGTCATTTTTCATGCGGCTGCTGCGGCGGCGTCCAATCGCACAGCAGTGCAACATATTATGCTCGTGATTTTCGCGTATTTTTCACCAAGGCACTGCGTGCATGCAGCGTGCATGCAAACGATTCGGACAGGTCCGAGATTGCGCACAGACGTTTCCTGCGCGAAACGTCGAGGTATCATACACACACAGTTGAAAGAAGTTTCGCACTCTCGACACGACACGAGACGCGGCCGGTGAGTTAAATAGGTCGGACGTGTGATTGATTCGGACCTGAGCATGCAACAGAAGAAAAAAAAACACGACAACGTGACTTCGACGATGACGGCTTCTCAAGCACGCGCGTTTCTGCTCCTTGGCAGGTTGATGAAGTTTTATGAATGAACGCGAGCGTCGGAATGGAATGCTGGCGTGCGCGATTTTTATGCTGTTCTGAGAACAACAATACTTGCATGCCGACCATACCCATCCGAACCCGGATTATTCGGGTCCCATAAACGGTCGGCCGGAGACTTGTGGGCTCGTCGGCACGATTTGTAATCCCTCGGTTGCCGTCTTAATCCAATCACACCGCCACCGCTGCTCTGGTGACAGAATCAATGCAAAAAATTATGCTGCACCGCAGAGAGAGCAGAGAGGTTGGTCGCACGGCATTTGGACTTCTGTAATTTACATCTCATTTGAACAACAACGGTCTTATGTCGGCTTATGCGCAGCGGTGACCGCAAAGGCAAAGGCACGTGCTCCTGAAGCATACAGACCGCATACTTTGCTACCTCTAGCTGCACAGCCGACAGAATGGATATGTTTTTTTTACTCGAACTGACACCCAACATACAAACATGCACACACCGAGTCGTATCAATAGCTGTGTGTGTCGGTATGTTTGTTCGACCGCAGTTCGCAGCCGGTTGAATGAACCGACGTACATTAGGATTATCTGTTGCTATATGTGGCTGCATGCGTGCCGAGGAGGACAAGGCGGCCGATAATTATAATCCTTTTTGGCATGCGAGGGTGGCGGCGGCGGCTGGTTATCAGTTTGGGAATATTTTCCTCCATCCTCGTGTGACACAATTGAACTGAACGACGAACTGACGAGCTGTCAGCCATATTTTGGCGCGCTCAATCTGGACCACACGATCGCTGCGCGCAGTTTTCTATCATCCTACGACCCACCCTTCGGCGTGTGGCATTTTATTCAAAAGCCAGCGCAAAAAAGGTCGCAAAAGTGCGTCATTCACGCGTCGCCTATCGGCGGCAACAAATCAGGGATCAAGTTCAATACAGAACAGTGAAAACAGAGGACGGAGAGAGCCCATGAACTTTGGCCTATGCCGATGCCAACGACCGCCACCGCCGCCGCCGAGTGTCAATGTGTGTGAGTGTGTGGTTTATGCGCGACAAAAGTTCAGCCGCGCGCTATCACGAACAGCAACAGCAGCAGCACACAAACAAAAACTCCTTGTCATGCGGGGAGCGAGCAATTTTGCGACGTACTGCTGCGGAGGCTGAGCTCACGCTCACACATTGACTTTTCGCCCGCGAATTACGGCGATGCTATCAGCGAGGCAGAGTTGTTCAAAATAATATCTAAAGTATATTTCTGATAAATCATACCTTTTCTCATTTCTGACTCATAGAAATAATTAGGCCGCACGCAAAGTGAATCGATGGTTTGAACATATGAATCAATATTATTTGGATCCATATAAACTAGATTATTATTCTCAAATACGAAGGTGACAGACTTTCCCGCGCATCTGGGAAAGTCTGACATCGCCTGATCATAATACAAATTGGTTGGCTTGTTTTAGGCTGATTATATTGAGGCAGATCTCTGAAAAAAATTTAGTATTTTTCTTACATCGCACCGCTCAGAATTACAATAAAACTAGAGAAAAAATAGCCTGGGATGCATGCTGAATACGAACGAATTGTAATACTGAGCAAATCTGCAGAGCACTCTGCGTGCACTCTGCGTGCGCATTGTGTGCGTACGAACGCCACGCGACCCAAGTGCTCGTCTTATCAGCGCATCCTATCGCTGGCGCGTGTGCCAGTTAATGCCGCTTTGCGTTGGGGTGTCTCACACACAGGCATTCGACTAGGGTTGTGCCGGATTTTATTCTATCGCATCGAGCCCATCCAGCAGCCAGCAGCAGCAGCGTAGCGACAATAATGTGCAGCGACAATAATGCGAGCACGCAATGTGCGGCTTATCTCGGAATGACACTCGTCGCGCTCACACGGCATTCGTCTCAGTTTACATTCCATTGAATGGCTGGTATGCTGGCCAGAGCACACATCACATTGGTCACGCAGCACAATCGCACAAGTATTTTTTTTTATAAATAAAACAGTCGACTGGTTGTTATTGCAGCGCGATAAGATATTGTAGCTGCTGGCTAAGAATAAAACCGAACACGCACACTTGACGCGTACCGCCATTTTGTTCGCCACACTTTTGTCGCCCGTTTTGGAGTGCCACCGTTTGTCAAACACTCCAGCACCCGATTTCGCCACCCACCCACAACAGCAGACTCCATTTTCCCGCCACCCGAATGAACGTGCATCGCCAGAGCGGAGCTCTAGCTAGACATTAACTCATGTATTATTCATAAGACTCGACTCGAGTGCGTGCGACGAACCTAAACCACCACCATGTTCCCCCATCGGGTGGCTGCTGTTATATCACCTTGTGGGGTGGGTTTTTCGGATCGATTTGCGTCACGGGACAACATACATAATACAACATATTATATATACAACATGAATGCGAGGCATGCGGGCATTGAATGACAATTGTACAGGACTTTTTTTTCCCTCATGTCGATTATATGTTCGCCGCATGCGCCGCATGCAAACACAAAAAAATGTCACCGGCACACATTTGATCTGGGTTGGGGTTGGTGTTCGTCGGCGGCGGTGGAATGGGGGCGCAAAGTTTGGCAGCTTCTGCGCATGACATTTGCTTGCGCGATGTACATAGCCATTGTGTGTTGTACATGCCAACAAAGTTCGTCCTTATGTACAAGCCGCATGTTGTGGCGCAATATTTAATTCCGCGAATTTATCGCCCAGTAGATTAGAATTCAATTCAAAATTCAGTATACTACATACCCGTCAGCGATGGCGCATGGTGATGGTGGTTCGGTGATTTGCCCAGCATAAAGTCATCCTTGCAGATGAACTTGTTGTCGTCGAGCACGTACAATTGTTCGCCGGTGCTGAGCTGCTTGCGGCAGATGCAGCACGTGAAGCAGTTGAGGTGGAAGACTTTGTCGCGCGGTTTCCGCACCAGATCCGATGGGGCGATGCCGTTGCCGCAGCCGCTGCATTTGGTGCCGTATCTCCTGCGGATTGGAAGGATGAATTGTGTTATAGTCGCGTTCAATTCACTTTATAAATTTCAGAACGGCACATAGAACCGAATGACCAAAATCTTTAGAACGTTATGCCGTTTTAAATTCAAATGTCTAGCTCCGATGTGTTGTTACTTGGATATTTGCAAATGAAGACGTGAAATCATGATGATGTTGAATTAGTTATCGATAGAGTCCAGCGGACATTCGCTTCACTGGTCTGATGATGCCCAATGTCAGATATATTGGATTGTTTAATGTATTTGATTGAGTTAAAGGTGTTTCAATATTTGACCGATGAGAATCTTTTGTTCGAAACGGAGTTATGTGTAATTTAAATTTAGAAGAATCACGATGATTTTTCACTTTCTAGCAGAATCTGCGGGATCAAGAATAGGTATTTTGAGTATATAATGAAAAATAGTCTTGGAAGTTTGAAGTTGACCCAAAAAAGGCCTGTAAGAATGCACTGTCCCAGTTTTTCTTATCGACAAGGACTTTCACGATGAAGGTATATTGAAATATACCATATTGAAATAAGCGAACAAAACGATGCATAGTTGACTCAAATCGAATAACGATATTTTAAGCAATGATTGAATGAAAAGGCAAAGATAACGGACAACCTTATACTCAATTCAATATATGAGTTAAGGATGGACCGAACTAACTTTCATTGACTTCGTAAAATGTCTCTAATTTCAATGTAACATATCTTCTGATCGAACAGTCGTCCTATATGGGTTATAAGAGCAATTTTTCACTAGCACTTACCGAAAGAAATCGTTGCGACAGTAGAGTTTCGCCTCCCGGCTAAAGCACTTGTCGGTGAGCGGTTGCAGGCACTCGCAGCAGCGCACGCAGTGCGCATGCCAGGCGCGTTCGAGGACGTTGAGCAGGAACTTGTCGAGAATGGGCTTGTTGCAGCCGGCACAGGGGTCTCCCACCCCGCCGACCGACGGCTCGCCCCGACCTGAGCGCAACACAGACCACGGTTAATATGTTTGCATCGTTAGCATATGGAATGTTATTCAGCATAGTGACGCGAGTGAAAAAAAAAACGATTTTTAACTTATAGCTATTCCGTGTTTCGCGATTTGGCTAAACAAAGCTTTGAATAAACATTACATGTTTAAAAATGTGATGTAATGGATGATTTTTTATTATTCTCAAATTCTCAATTATTCAGACCCAGTCTAGGAAATGTGTATAATTTATAATCGCGTAGTAATGAATCTCCTCGATATGTTGAAACAAATTCATATATAGGTTTCGATGAGTAGTTTGTGTTTTATGATACTCCAAAGGCAAGCATGTAGTAAGGTTATAGAAACGATAGAATAGTTAAATATAAAATTTGGTTCCAATATGTTTCACGGCTTTTCATGAAAAGACATCCGAGGAGACAAAATGGCATCAAACATTGCTCAAGTGTGCACTCAATTTAGCAATGAAACATACATTATACCACACCCAAGTGTGGTGCTTTTTTATTCTATCTTCCAGCAGTTTCGCATATAGACCAGTATATGATCGCTTCACTATCCACAAAAATATTCAGTTTATTTATGCGGGAAGGTTTCCATGAAGTCAACATTTTCTTGGCAAATTGGCAGGAATCCTTCTAGACGTGTATCCTAAATTTGCGTCTAGTTTCACCTCTGAAAATCGCTTTTGATCTGTGCGATCGACCTTGCACTTTTCCTTGTAAGCTAAGCTATGCACTGACACTGGCACATATCCATGAATACACATATCAACTCTAACACATTTTATCTTTGTACATTGGAGAAAGTCAGTGTTGATTATCTCACATCTACTGGGTCGCAACATATTTCTTCTTACCCATTCATTCAAACTAACTAAACGTTCACTATTTTCGCACTCATATTTCGGCCTTTTGCACCATGCGCATAGTTCACGTGACCACCTCCGCCGATGTTCGCTCATGTGTGTGTGCGTGCGTTGGCGTGTGTGAGTATGCGCGAGTGTTTGTGACAGAAACCCACTGCTGCTCAATGCTCAATGGCAGGACGAATTTGGCTGGAAATGCACGTTCTGCGTGCGGTTTGCGTGACTGTTTAGCGATTCTCGGCAAAACACTCGCACGCGCGCGCGCGCGATTGTGCACTCATGTGGCGGCTAAATGCAGCCAGCCAGTGTGCGTGTGCGTGTGTGCCTAATGCGCGGCGTTAGCGAATGCGCGTGCGTTTAATAGTTTTGCGAGTGTGTTGGGTTGGAGTGTTAGGGCATTGGCGTGCGTGCGTGCGTTTGCGCGAGCCTGCAACATAAGTTCTGCGTAGTTGAGTTTTAGTCGTTTCCCACAGTTGGTCTCTCTCTCCCGTAAACCGTGAAAACTCGTAAAACCGGCGACGCGCACACGAACGCGCAACGTATGCGCGATTGTGTGCATCAGCACGCACATGACTGAGGACTGTCAGAAATATCGACATATCCATTTTGTTGACTGGTATTATCGACTGGTGAGTCCGATGACCTTCATAATATTGGATTGAGCATAGAGTTGGAAATTATTCGACCGATGAGTAGCTTCAATTCGATGTAGCTCAATATTGAAATCGAGGACAGACCAGAAACGAAGTTATGTGTATATGAAAATTCGAATAATCAGTACACTTTTGTACGTCCTGCCATAATCTGCCTATCAAGAGCCAAACGCATAGTTCGGACCTGACACTGAGCGATTACAAATATTTTAGGATCATTAACAATTGTTATCGTATGAAGTTAACGTAAAAGAAGGCTTGTAAGAAGTAAGAATGCACTGTCGGAGTTTCTTACCGACAAGGACAAGGACTATCAAGATAATGGCATGTTGAAATGTTGACATGAAAGTAGACAGATAAGCAAATAAAATGATGTATAGTTAACTCAAATGGGATAACGATGACTATTTCTAATTGAGCATTGAAAAGAAGTAAAAAACATGGAAAACTGTTTGTTCAATTCAATTCATTCAACAAATATACGAAGGAATTTGGATTATGTCACATGAACTCAGTTCTACATTGAAATCCACAAAATAAATGTGATCAATTTTAATTTCAAGTGTTAGGACATGCCCACGTGCGATTGCGTTATCATGCAACATGAGTTCTACATTAATGCTCACAGAATAAATATGAAGAATAGAATAAAAAATCACATAACGCAACATTATTATTTTGCACTATTAAATTTATATGTTGTATTATTCAATCCTACGCACAGCCTTCTACGCACATCACACGTGCGCGTCTATGAAGACGTCCAAATGTCGCGTGCGTGTTTCTTGTGCGTGTCAGTCCGTGCTCTAGGCCCGGTGAAGTGTGCCGGCGAAAAGTTTGCACATGTCACGCCGTCGTCTACGACGTCTTCTTCGTGGCCATGCCCGATTGATAGCTTCGATTTGGCACGCAATCGCACGGTTCGCCCTCACAGATGCGTTAATTCCACGCTTGCGGCTTGAATTAGACATGCGCATATCGCATTCGAACTCTATGCAAAAAGCAACACGCACGAAAGCACACCAAAACACGCGCGAATGACTTGATAACAGCCACAACAGTCTCTCGTCTCTAGCTGAGCGATAACTCCACTGAACGAAAAAACACTCGAGGCTTTGGGGCGGTCGAGGCGCGCGATCGGATGCCCTAAATAAACCACTTAAAAACGCATCGCATGGCACTGTGTGTTGGTGTGAGCATGCGCGAAAACGCATCGCATTGCCGCGGGCAGTTTGTCTTCACGTGTGTGTGTATTCACTCGCAGCACTGCACGCAGATATGCTAATCGATTGCACCGACACACAAGCATACACACACGAACACAGCACACAGGCATTTATAATTATATTCCTTGGCCGAACGGCGAACACGGTGAATGACGACGACGAAGACGACGACGACGACGTGGACGCCTCGTGGACGCCTCGTGTTCGTGGCGTGCACTAAGAGTGTATCATTAAACGGGTGCGCTCCCGCGTTGCAGCGATTGCGTTGCGTGTGTGAGCGTTGATTTTCTTGAAGCCCATATATTTCACAGTGCCGAGTGCCGAGTGCTCGGATCGGAAACATCCCCGCCGGATAGGTTCACGTGCACGCATCGATCGTGCACGAACGATCAAGCGCGCACGCTCAAATGTCCTTTGGGGATGGGCGGTATTCGCGCACAGTCGTTGTGTGTTGTGTGTGTGTGTGTATTTATGTAGATATGGAGGATGGCACGATATGGGGGGGTTGGATTCACTTCACTGCTGTGTTATTATGCGATTAGACTCACAAACAGACACGCACACGCACACGCACACGAACAGAAGCGCAAACATTGGGGGCAAAACTCGACTACATAATTGCGGTGTAGTTTTCGTAATGAGGTGTGAACAACGACGCTGATTGCCGGGTGAGCTCGATAGAGTTGGCATGCTCTTGTATTTTGGCAGGTGTGATTTGCTTCTCATTTGGAATTAGTTTAACAAAAGGAACGAGAAAAACATATGTTGCTGCACATTTACCAATAACAATACAAATTTATCCGTATTAAATGAGTTGTCTTCTTCGTTTCCTATTCACAATTAGGTCAACAAAAGAAATAAGCAACATCAACACAAGAATATTAAGATATGTTGCTGTACACTTAACGATAACAAAACTAATCTTCCGGTATGAAATAAGCTGTCAAGATTAATCACAGTCTCATTATAAACCAATCGGGATAATTTCAGTAAACTTGGTTTTTGAATACCTTAAGCAAATCGTTCAAAAAACTATAACTCATGCCTCCATACCATTGGTAGGTAATTTATTTAATCGCCTTCACAATATTCGGAACAAGCATAACATTATTGTGACATCACACGCTTATTCAAACACCTTGCTTTGACACTTCGGCAATCATGTTCAGTCACACCACATAAAATGCCTCCGATTCGATTAGCGCTGCCGGCCAGCCATTAAGCCAATCAAGTGAGCTGACACGTGCGCGCGATAAGATTCCCTTCCACCTGGTGCTCCCAGATGGTAGCTCCCCGAATAAACCCGATCGGTGCCCATTTACCGACGGCATTGGGGGCCCACCATCTTTACCTATGTTGTGCGGCGTGTGATGCATCACCGAGCCGAACGCCATCAAATCCTTGGCCGGCGTGGTCGACGGACCCAGGGCAGTGCCGTAGCCGCCGCCACCGTCCACCAGGAATTGCGCCAGGGCGGTGGCCCGCAGGGGCGCCGTATTGAGTTCGGTGAAAATCGCTGCGCTGGGGCGGAAACGTTCCCGGGGGGCGGTGGGCGCGACACGATTTCGCGCACGATTTTTGGTTGTTTATGTTGTTTCTGTGGTGTTTTTGATGGCACGTGCTGGCTGATTCGGCGATTTTATCCGAGTGTATTTTCTCCGAGACGACGGGCGTTAATCCACAGACACACGGGCAGCAGCAGCGGACATGAAATTATGCAGCGACGGACGCAAAACTTTGCCGACGTAACGATTGAAAAAAATCCACTGGCGGGCGAGGCGGAGAAGTTGGAAGTTCGGCGGTGAGGATGTCGGAGATGTCGATGGCGGCGCCGGCGCCGTTGGCGGGTGGCTTGCGGAACTTTTCTTCGGGTGGGGTCGACCGAAAGATCTGCGCGAGATATGATTCACGTATCTGTGCACAGACACATACAGACAGACAGAACCTTTTCGCACACGAACAAACACCGCGAATTTACGCTCGAGAGACGCACGTGCGCGTACGTGATCGATTTCAGCGGACACACACACGCACAGAAACGCGACGGGCCGAGAACAAGAAACGAACGAACGCGTGCGCGTGCAAACGACGACGACGATCTCTCTCAACGCAACACACAACCGACATCGACGACAGACGAGCGATTACTGAGCCAGCCAGAGCACGGCGTGTTTGTGTATTGTGCGCGGGGTGTGTGTGTGTGTGTGTGTGTGTCGGTGTGTGTATGCGAACGCGTCGACGATGGGCCTATCGCGTGCAACAAACACACGGACAAACACGAGCATACACCGCTGTGTGTGTGTGTGTGTTTTCCAATGGTGGACTCATACACACAAACCCATCGAGTTTGCGTACATGTGTGTGTGTGCGTGTGTGCTCACATGGAATACGGAATGGGCGTTGCTAAGCAACTTCAGCTGCGTGTATGTGTGTGTGTTTGGGTGTGTATGCATGGGTATGTGCGTCTGTATGTCGTGCAGAGGTTTGGACCAATCGGAGAGCAGCAGCGACTGTCGCGTCGCGTCGCGCCGGTCGATATCGTCGTGCGGGACGACGCCCTCGGGCCACCAGTGTACGCGTCGACACAGCTGAGCTGTGCTGTGGTGTGTGGGTGCGATGTCTCAGTGTGCGTGCGTTTGCAACAGAGGCGGATCTTGGATTATGCTGGGTGATTGACTCTTGGTTGTACGAATTTGCGCGACATTTATTTTGCTGTGTTTCCGAAGGTGCACACAGGTTAGTGAACCTTTGGAACGCTAAACGACACTTTTTCCATTTTGGGACAAAGTTTACATAGCGATAAATGCTAGTGCAAGTAAACGAAAGACAACTATAATACTGATTTTGAACACAACAGATCCTACAGGGGTTGAAGACAATCGAAAGACAATTTTTCTAGCTACATTCCTGCCAACACTAAAATGTCAATGCTATTTTCAATAAACGAAGGGCATGTTTTCTGTCGACATAAGAAATGAGTGGCAATTATTGCACCTTCCTCGATTATTGCTAAGACTTTTCAAAATGGCGTAGGAAAAACGAAGATTCAAAATTTATGTTTCCTCATTCAAAATCGAAAGAAAGTGCTAGTTTGATATGACAATTCTACATACTACAAATCTTACTAACACTATCACAGTGTAGCGCTGTAATAATGTCCCCTAATATCTGTTGAGGTTGAGGAATTTTCTCCATTTGATTGATTTTGATTTTCATATTATCATTAAGACCCAAACAGATTCATACACTGGTGAATTCCGCTTCAAGGTTGTAGGAGCTTTTGTGACACAGCACCCCCTTGTGCCTGTGAACAATGAACCCTTAGCAAATCCCCCATACGGATGTGGAAATGCGGCCCGTGCTCCTGCTATTGCCGCTTCACTCGCCGGATGGGGCGTGGGTTGGGCCGCACCGCATGGGGTTTATTACAGGAGCAAGATCAAACTCAAAACATGTCAAAACACACAAACTCCAGCGACATCCCTATGCACCACCCTCTACGCGCCCATCACAGCGCGGCGCGCACGCCGAGCTTATCTCCCCACCACCCACATTATAGTGCGCTTAGCACTGCATCACGATCACCATCAATCCAAAGCCAAACTCGAACTCAAAAGTGCACATGTGTGCTGCAAACGCAAGCATTAAACAAAACCGAACAATATAATCTAAATAACAATTTGTGTGTATGTGTGCATGTGTATGTGTGTGTGTCTCCTTCGTCCGCGTCGATCACATCCGATCACGCCCGCATCACAATGTTAAATCGTCGCCCTGCCTGCTTATCAGCTGTGATCTATTTACTGAGCTAGCCTACTGCCGAAATACTACGAGTTATGTGCTACGCCTAGTCCCGTAGCTTTACGCACGCCTATGTATTATCGGTCACCGAAATCGAAAGTGATCGAAGCTGCGCGTCGAAAGCGAAAGTGTTTACTCGCCCGCACAGTCGCCTATGTGCACGCGCTCTATGTGCACGCACTCTATTGCACGCACTTTATGTGCACGCGCTGCTGCAGCTGATGAATGGTCGGACGATCGCTGCACACAGAGTGCGAAAGCTCGCTCGCGGACTTGAGCGCCGCCGCGCACAGTGCGCTCGCACAACAACTTGCTCTCACGCAAAGCACCGCTCGAGCACAGACCGAAAAGTGTGCTGCTGCTGCTGATCGTCTGTCTCCTGATGACGTCACACCACGCAATGACGCCAGGCGCGGCAACGGCTTGCCTGCACCGCGCAAGTGTGTCGTCAGCTTTAGCGCCGGCGTTCGATTGCTGACGCTGCGAGTTGATGACGTGGTCGTCGGCGTTTAGCGATCGCTGCGAGCACGAGCGCAAACGCAATCAATATTCGGCTGTGCGCTTAATTTAAATGTTTCGATCCTACCTTAATTCACCTGGCGCGGTGTTTGAAGCCAGAAATGTGCCCAGTTCTATGTCGCGCTAGCTGCACGGTCGGATTAGGATGCCCGCGCCGTGGCCAATATGTGGCGCCGCGGCAGTGGCGGCGTGATGTGGCTGATGAAATGAATGCACTCACTAACTGGGCTAACACTAAACTTCTGAGCTTAACATACCTGCGATGTGTGGTGATCGTGTGTGGATGTGTAGTTTTATCTGCAGATCGTATGTGTGATGTGTGTATTTCGTGTGAAAAACTGTATATTTTTCCCGATGTTGGCGGATTTCAACAAAAACTCGCGAAGTGAAAAATCACGTGCGCGCGACTCGAGACTAACTAATACTCTTACAAGCATTTTTTCTTCGCGATCCGCTCACACATCGCCAGACATTTCCTGTTTCGTTGAAATTGTGTGAGCGGTGCAGCGCATCAGGGATGGACTGCCTAATTGAATTGCTCATTTTCTATCGCCTGTATGTATACATGTGTGTTTGTCTGGTATATAATTCAAAATTCAAATCTCAACAACAAATTGTTGAGTGAATAGCTTTGTGTGTGTAGAACGAAATGCGTAAATCTATATCTATATATTTGTGAATGGTGAGTGTGAGTCTGGATGTGGATTGTGTTCATTGATTGTCGTGTGCGTGTGTATATATTCCCCTTAATTAATACGAATTCTCATCGTGTACTTAACCATTACATATTGTTCAACGTTCAAAACTACTACTACTACTATTTTAATGGATTTTGGACATCCTTATGTCATATGATCCATATTGACACGAATCATCGGATTTTAGCAGCCTTACTCCCGAATTACTCAGTATTCGACCACGCTATTGTCAAATGCCGGTACGCCACGTGTTAAATATGCCTCGGCGCCGCTGTGTATTAATATTGGTTTAGCCCGTTCGCTCGGCTCCGCCGGTGTGGATACACAGTCGTAAATACTATGATGACATTACTGAGAATCGAGATCCATACCGAACATATTGTCCGCCGTATGTGTCGACTGTACATGTGTCACACAACGCCGATGAATGTTTCGGGCCGGCCCTTTTCGGGGGTTGGGGTTTTCAGCCGAGCACACGGAGTCAGAGAGGGATTGATGTGCGCTCGCTTTATCTTTCTCACATTAGCCGCTTAAGTCGACAGTCGAGCCGACAAAGATGCCGCCACAAATTGAGTATGCGGGTCGTCTGTGTTATTGTTTGTGCGTACGTGCCGAGCGCACTAGATCGGATTTATCACATCGAGACGTTCTACTTATTAGTGCGGCTTCTGCGGCAGCGATTCGTGTGGTGGTGGTAGTGTGTGAGTGTGATCTATGACCTTTTGCATGGTCTGTATTAGGATGCGGTCGGTACGTTCACAGCATATTAATTTCCGAGATAAGTTGATTATTAGCTGTGCGGACCAGGTTGATGCATAAGGGATCGTCACTTGCACTTCATAGAGCATGATGAGTGCGCCTGAAAAACTGTCGCGCGTTGTTGACATTGTTTTTTCCTAGTGTCTATAGATTCAGCGTTACCGTGCAACAAAAATAAAAATCAAGTAAAAAAGGGCAAAATTGACGGGACCAAAAAATCAGGTGAACACTTTTTTAGTTGTGAAATCGGCAATTACCGTCAGTTTTTTTTCACTTGTCTGGTAGATTGAACTCTTGTGCATTTTTGAAGTTATCACATGATGATATCTATGGATG
>JANTBZ010086112.1:0-18772 GCA_024741255.1 Exechia fusca | reverse complement strand
CTCACAACAATATGAGTATTCTTAAAAAAAAGAATGAAGTTGAGCAAGAATTCTATCTTTGAACACATTCAAGAAATTTATTCTGTAACGTTAAACGAAAACGTGTTTCTTTAGAGTCACACACAAATTGTTATGATGTAGGTTTGTTCATCTAACATCATTCTATTGAATACGGACAAATTGTTGAATAAAAATCGAACACATTGGAAAACCGCGCCCAGAGTAGGCCGATTTTTCGATACATGGAGAAATTGTCAAACTAATATCCTTGAAGGTAATTTTTCACATTTTTTTAATGAAACGGATTTGTGCACAATTTAATTATCTTTCGATTGAGTATTCACACATTGCTCTAAGTTACTCCAGCGAGAAATTGTGGCCTATCAACCAATCTCGTGATTCGAATATTTTCTATGGAGAGTGAAATGATACATTTGCCTTCATTCAACATTTTCGTATTCTGAGTTAGGTTTAGAGACCGTAACTTCTGACTAGAGTGACTTAGAGAAATGTTTGAATACGCCCAATCGGAAGATAATGAAATTGTGAACTAATTATCCCATTGACATTTTCTTGAAGAAATCTCCATATACTAAAGAAGTGGTCTTTCTGAATACAGCAGAATACAATGCTTTTATTCAACGATATGGTAGAGGAGTATAGACAAATTATTATTATTGAACAAAATTGCATCATTAAATTGTTTGTGTAACTCTTTATTTTCATACAAAACGTGAAAGAAGAACAAATTCCAGTATGATTCAAATTAATGAGCTAGACCATAATAGTATGTTTAATTTTGAAAAAGGTTTTTTTCCTCATACGATAGAATAATGTTCAATCAACGAAACATCATTTCTAACAAAGTATTATAGGTTGACTCACAAAACATGAATAGAAATCGATTTCAGTGATGGTTTAAACATAAAACTTCATATTTTGAGTCGTATACTAAACATGCACCGCAAACTTCAAAAGTATAAAATGCACATACCGCATGTTATTCCATATTGGCGCGGTGCACCAGTCAAAGGAGCGTCGTGCACAATGCGAAAGTTGCTGCTGCTGCTGGCAGACGTTGTCGTCGATGGCGGTGGCGGTAGCGGCTACTGCTGCTGCTGCTGTGTAATATCCATAAACCGCATGATTATCCAATCGGAAGCGACAACACGCGCGCACGCGCACAAACGAGCGGTCGGCAAAACACACTCCGCGTCGAATGCAGGTTGCAGGTTTCGTTGTCGATGGAGCAGCGCACGCTCTCTGGCAGTGTGACCACAACGCAGACAGCGATCGATGATGATGTAAATTGAACAATCAAACACTATACGCAAGCACTCTCGATGTGTGTGTCGGATCGCTGTAATATGTATGTGTAGTATGTATCGCTTTCTTTCGACGGCTTTTGTTTGCTAGACACCCAGACACCCGGGACACCAGACCACAAACAGGCAGACAGACAGTGAGTATCATGCATACCGAATACATTACGTCGATGTGTTGTGACCAGACTTGGTCGAAATACTCCCCAACCATTTACAAAAACCAAAGTACGAAATATGCATTTTTGAAGGTTGTGATTACTTATTTGGTTTCAAGTTTCGATACTGCAACATGAATTCAGTCAATCGCATATATACTACCCCAATTAGTTGACTTGTGCCATGAAATAGGATATTTAATGTTCGCGACCATTTTGGCAGGAAAAACATCATTCTATCATATACACAAAACATTGCGTGACATAAGTCTCATTTTAGGTTCGGAGTGCCCTAATGAAGGCCACTCCGTTTTTATTTGCTCGGTGATTTTTTTTTTTAAATTTGAAAGGTGAGGATTAGTAAACAATTTCATTCTCTTTCATTCGAGTATCGACACATTATTCTAAGTCGGTCCAGTGGAAAGTTATAGACTTTATTCCAAACAAGAAAGCAGATATTTTGTATGGGAAGTTAAATCTAATATTTTTCCCCATAAAAAAATACGTGTTTTGTGAGCATTATGAAAGGCATAACTTTTCACTGGACCGACTTAGAACAATGTGTTGATACTCGAATGAAAAAGAATGAAATAATACAAATCCTCATCTCTCGAAAAAATCAGTGCTTCAATATAACTTCATATATCTTCATCACTATATGTTAGGATATGTCAAACCGCGAGTTACGATTAAGGCAATATCTTCCGAACTAATGAAAGTCCGAGTATAAGATTTTGTTTGGCTGGCTGAAAGATGACTATGATCGACAATAAATGTTGCCTTCATCAAAAATGTCAGCCCATGTAGTATGTATAATTTCAACGGAATCGAATTAATTTGTCACCTGTAGTAAGCTATGGTTGTCTAATGATATTGAATGTTTTCATGAATATTCTCACAATAATAAAAAACCCGTTAACGAGTTTCCCTACCAGTTTCTATGCGGCGAATGTGAAAAAGACAACATTCAACATGGAAAACAAAGTATTTTGTGTACTAGTCGAACAAACGTATTCCAGATACTAACAAGTCTGATTAGCACATAACATATTCGCCACGTATTTGCTCAGCATAAATATAAGTGCAATTCAGACAGACACATCAAGCATAAATACCCCACATCAAACATACACCACACAACACACAGATACACACACTCGCATGCCAATTATGCCAATTGCCCGACGACTGACACAACTGCAAACAGCTCTAATTCAATTGAACCGTCGTCTCATAGCGTTGCACTTTCGCGGCTGCACTGCGCACACACATGCAAACGACGTGTACGGCGAACAACGAGTGCGATTATACAATTTGACCCGACGCTGCTCGCTGCTCCGCGTGCGCGCTAATCGTGTGCGTGCGAAACAACGCCGCGTGTGCCCGCAATCTATTTTTGCCCGATTATAACTCACTCACACACGCACTCATCATACACGTCCCAGAGCATGGAAGAACGACGAAAATGCGATACTTCAGACAGAAGCTGTTCGAGCCCGACCTAGACTATGGCGGCCTCAAAATACTTTGAATCGATTGCTGCTTAACGTGACATTGTATTGAAACATGTTTTTTATTTTGAATAATATTCGGAGTACTTCAAATAGATGATACACAGAGCAAGGATATAATTACAAAATTAATATATGGTACAGTTCTCTGTTTATAAATTGTGAATGCTCAGTTTGAAATTATTTGTATATGCAAACAAAAAAAATACATACAAATACGCCATTCCGGATAAAATTACGATATCACAACATTCAAAATTTGTTCGAACACTTGATGTAGGTTTTATGACGAAGTTTCATTCACCGTGACCGGCTCAAAAATGTGTGCTGTGTGATCGTGTTAGAAGGAGCTGATGCGATGAAATGTAGGACATCTTCTGATTACAAAATAACATTTTCCGAACATTAAAATTTGTCACCCATTTTCGCAAGGTCCACAGACACAACGAATTTTCTGAGATTTAAAAGAAATCACTTTCTTCCATTGGACAGCTTTAAAATACAATTAAACAGGAACTAATGCAGGTTCAAAGTGTGCTTCAGGGCGGTAGCAAGCACGTTTCTTTGTCATCAGAGATAAAGTATGATCGATGATCAATATCATTCATTTTGCGGTTTTCGGCTTGAGGTACTACTTAACTTCTACTTAAGAAATACTAAATAAACAAATAATGATATGACTAATTGAGTAAGTATCAATTACTTTTCCTATAGAAGTTCAAAAAGTTATTATTGTAATCACTTGATTACTTTTTTCCGGACAATCATTAGTGTCTAATACATTTAATTTTGTAATTATCCTTGCTCTGTGTATTCAGTATTCATCATCATACGTGCACACCATTCGCGAACACACACACACGAAGAATCACGCACGCACTTGGCGCACGCCGTTTAGATATGCACACGCACACACGAGCACGCTTTAGGAACGGAGAGTGTGCGCATATCGCACAGAGGGGTCCGCTTCACACTCGCGTTTCATCGCGATAAATATATTTATTCACGTGTTTACGAGTGTGTTTTGTATGAATGTGTATGTGTTGGTTGGGTCGTTGAGATCTCGGAAGCGCGCTCTTGAAACGTGCGTGTTCAACACATGTCCCACCAGCCGCCGACGATTTTCTGGTCTGGTTTTGTTCGGTATACTCTACAATTGGTTTCGAAACGGTACACGGTGTATCCGACGACGACGATGCGCGACGATGATGCCGGTCGATTTACGTCGATTTGTTTTTTGTTCGCGTTTGTCGACGCGACAGATTAATCCGAAATATGCAGAGCGAGCGCGCGCTTGCGTGTGTGCGTGCGATACGTTGCGAACGACGGTCGATGTTGCACTGAATGCCGACGCGGACGGCGCGCGATGTCGGACGAAGAAGCACCACGCGTCGCGTCGGCGGTCGAGCATGTGTGCGTGCGTGCGTAGAGTAGAGTGGATGGTGCCCCAGTCTAGCTTCAGTTGTTTTATGAAAAGTGAGGAATTTCACAACTTGATGGAACGTTGTATAACATTGTTTTTGTGCGAAACATCACAATTTGCACGATTTTCAAACGTTATTTCAGGAGTGAGTCTATTCATTGTGAAATGGCCTTTCTGAGCATAAATCAAGTTAGAGCTGTCAAAAGGACCAACTACGTAATAAGTTGTACCAGATTGAAATCCACGTGTCTAAAGATACTTGGGCAATCGGACCGCTAATAAAGTCACAAATGTATAACATGTGATAAAAACGTGATGAAAGTGCTTGAAATTGAGACAATTTGATTACAATTTCTGAATGAAAACATAGTAAACGGACTGGATCCTCCGGTTGTCGCATAGTGTAATCAGTGAAAATCTGAACTAAAAGTTAATAACCTTTTTGTGACTAATGCCTAATGTCTATGTTTGTATTGGTGCAGGTGAGAATAATGTCCAAATGTTTAAACTCCAAGAATAACATCTGACCACTTCTCCACTTGACCCGAAGCCCGAAGTATTATCGTGTCAGAATTTATTTTGAAAAGCCAGTTTAAATTTCAATCTTTTTGACATGTTAAATGTCTATTGGCGCGGTATGTTTTTTGTTTGCAATTCTTATCAGAACTGACGAGTGATTTTCTGACATCATTATTTGCACAAGATTGAAAGACACACTGAGTAAATACATTTACTATCATAATTATGTGTACAAGAGAAAGTGTACTGAGTAATAATAAACAGATTCATTCATTTATATGTCTCTGTTCAATTGCCTGCCAATTATAGAACTTTATCAATTATCACGTCGACAAATCACACAATCATGACCGTTACTGTATATAAAGGTGTGCCGTTTCTGGACAATATCCGAGGGGCCCTCTGTATGCAATCAAGATACCACAATCTTGTGCGCAATCTAGTGCAAATGTTGATGTCAGCTAGTTTCGATAAGAAACGCATTCAAGTGAAATAACTGCAATGAATTCCGGTTGCTGAATTTACGAGATACTTGTATTTCGTATTTTTTATCCTTGTTTCTTTTTCTCGTTTGTAACATCCCGGCGAACATTTGAACGCAGAATGTAAGCTTTAATTGAGTTTTGAGTTTTTCTTCTCTCCCTTGCAAAAGCGAATCAGTATTATAATAAAAATAGAGCCCAACTATACAGAGACACTTCTAGTGACGATTCGTATCCAGCATTAAATATCTAATGCATGTCGAAACCAATGCAATCTAGTTTGTTAGACGTTTGAAGTGTGAGTGGTAAAATCATTCAAAAATATTATATTGGTCAAAAGATATGGCTGAAAGACCAAAGTGTGTCCACAACCAGTTCACAACATGTTCCGATCGAAATTGTACTATTCCTTATATGTATATTTTTTTTATTTAGGAAGTGTCTGTCTGGCAGACCATTTACCCTATGCGCCAACTTTGAGCGAAATATTTCAGTGTGTGTGTGGACGACGACGACGACGACGACGGTTGGATGCCGCGACAAACGCGACGCGACCAAGCGCCGCTCATACATACATATAACCGTCGCATATTATAAGTAGTAGCATATCGCTGTTGTTTATACTATGATGGTAGGTAGTTATGCTACGCGACCACGACGACGACGACGTCGATGGTATGGTAATGTGTAAAATGTGCTCAAACTTCTCGACGCTCGGCGCTCGGCTGTTCGATATATACTACGACGGTATGCAGATGATGCGCGCCAGCATACGTGAGCATTGAACATGCATGCATACATACATATATACACTTGTGGACTTATACTCAACAACGATCGCACAATCAGTGAACACCTATAGATGTTCCAAATCGTATTATTGTGATGCAGTTTCTTCAGTATTCAAAATGTGCATCATATATATTAAACAAATTATTACATACAAATTAAACATAGACACAGTACTCCTATTTGAGTTCTGATCATGTATGTTTCGCCTGGACGTAGGAATTAGTAATTATATGTTGCACATTGAGTATCCTGAAGATACATCACATAAATACGTTTTTGAACATGATAAGAGAGCCTTCTCTACCGGCTTTCACTGAATGTGCGATCGTTCCTAAGCATAAGTCCACAAGTGTACATATACGTCGACGAAGCGCGTTTAACTCTAGCGAGCGACGCGCGCGCTATCGTTGATTTAATTATACAGCGCGCATAACCATTCTCGCTGATTGCACGCGGGCTAAACAAGCGATTATTACATTTTACATACGCCGCGCACACACGCACGCACTCTACTGTTCGGATTCGAATGAAGTCGATGATGCGAGTGCGCGACCTCTGCGAACCGGTGACGCGCAGACAAGCCCCCCTCCGACATTAGTATATCGGTGATTGCTGTCTGTCTGAATGCATTGCACGTAGTATTCTATGTACAGAGTGGTCGAATGCAGAATGCAGAAATGAGTTAATTTAAAATCGAGTGGAAGAAAATATTGAGTGGGCTGCTCTACGTGCTCTTTTTGCTATATTACTCAATTTAATCTTAGGGAATGCTCTGCTCTGATTTCTTCTGACTTCAATTCATAGAATTAAGTGTTAATATTTACCAGGAAAATGCATTTAGCAAAACGGCGACATACGGCTGTATCTTTTTAAGGACTGCATATGTTCTATATGGACTTTTTGTGTGGAATAATTCAAACATTCACCATTCACCTACATTAAACAGTCGTACAAATCTATCTATGTACATGATTGGTTGATCAATTGGTTGTATCAATCATTCTAGACCACCCCAAACATAATATGATAAAAATCCAGGATCTCAAGAATAGGAAAAGAGTAAATTTGGCCACTCAACAGCAATGTTAGCTAGTTGAAATTCTGAACGTTATTTTTATAACAACACTTTACCTCTATTCAACGTTCTTCTGAAATTGACTTGATCATGTCTTCTTTTTATGTAATTTCAACAAGACAAATCAGTCAACAACATCATCAATGGGAAAGGATAAACTGAAAGAGCAGAGTTCATGCTTTATCTAATAACAATTTATTGTGGCCAAGCATTTTCTAATTAAGGTCCAATTTTATGCATGACTACGAAGGTTAGTTTAGGCTACAAGATGACAGGGTCAAATCGATGATAGACCTTCTAGATAAATCTTACCATTTGGATTAATCTAGACAGATATAATTTGTCCATGTTTTAACTTAAATGCAGCCAAGCCACATTTTGCACTAGATACTTTACTTAACCCTCGGATTAATATATTGTTCTTTGTGGGCACACCAATTCTCTCTATAAACTCTCATCACTCCTGTATATAGCTTAGATAAATTAAAATCAACGGAATCGTTTCATCTTGGCGATATCTACACAATCCAATATGTAGAAATATTTGTAAAAGAAAATATCTTATAAGAATGTTTCAAAGTATATAGGTTAAAATTATAGTTCAGGCTATTTTACTTCGATGAAAAGATAAGAACCGATGTTAGACCGGTGTTGATTCGAAGTTATAATATCACCACCCTGTGAGTAGTGTGCCAACGCTCAAACACACTTACACACACACACACACATCGATTGTGTCGACGCGAGCAAATAATGCCGGCACTATGTTGTGGATAGGTACTTATTTGCCAGCCAGCCCAATTGAATGGGCTGACAGTGAATATCGGCCGAAAATTGGCACTACACACACACACACGGCTGCTGCTGCTGCTGCTGCTGCTGCTGTCTGCGGCAGTCGGCTGCTGTCTGTCTGCGACGAGCCAATGAATATTGCGCCGCCGAACATACCGCACACGGATGAGCGACATCGACACATCGGCACGCACGCGCACACAGCAACACACAAGCATATCGGCAGCAGCAGCAGCAGACAGACAGACACTGTACAGTGGAGGCGGATGGAGTCATCGAGGTATGTAGTGCATGTACTACAGTATAGTGTCTACTTTGCACCGAATACGCTGTGTGACATGTGCAGCTAATTATTATGGCACACGCAAACATTGTATGCGCAGTCGTGCGAGTTCAAATGTGCACGGGAATATACGACCCGAAACATACAGAATGAACCATTACTGAAATGTGTGCACGTTTTGTATGTGAAGCTATGCACGCTTTGTATGTGAAGCTACGATAATTTTGTGCTACCCCTTGATCTTTTAAAATTTTCTAATCATTGTGCATGTAGCTCTTGGAATTGCCAACGTTTTGCTATCGACTTTTTCACATAGTGGAGACGTAGAGCAATGAAGCACAATGAATAAAAAAAAATGTAAAAGGTCAAGGGTTAGCACAATAATCCAGTTGACGTTTTTTTTTCGTCATAAAAGTGTGACATATGACGTTGGTGGAACTATTTCTTGAAAGTATCTTCTGTGGCGATTTTAAATTTGCGTACAATTTCATTCGCTTTTATTGCAGTACACGCATTTGAGTGAGACGCTCCAGTGAAGAGTTATCGTCATTAACTCTTAATCTACTGGTGATTCAGTATAACGTTGTAAACTGACAGTATCATAAACAATTACACCGCTTTGTTAGTTTAGCTAATAGTGCTTCAGTTTTTTAGATACGATGATGATTTAGATTATGTATAAACAGTCATTTAGATTGAATTACCCAACAACAAAAATAATATTCGTGATGTTTAATTGGTAAAATTGTTATAAAATGGCCAAGAAATAGTTTAAATTGTCAAAACTGTTTATTAATTTTTGCAAGAACGCCATAAATGTCTCATGGCACATTTGATAACATTTTTCCATTTATTATACGAAACAACAAATGGTATCAACTGTATTGGGTTATGACTTTTGTATTCATGTTCATGAAAGGTCAAGAATGGCCGATGCCAAACTTATCTACCCGCAAAACTGGCCCAACCTTACCTTATGTTCAATTTGAGCAATAATGTCTCCACACGTAACAAGAGGTATTTCTTAGAGTGTGCTTGGCATCAGGTGAGACTTTATCAAAATGTTCCCCCCTTATTCAAAAGCAAAATGTTAGTGCAACAAAACTGCGTCAATAGAATTTCCAAATTATTATATCTTGACATTCATAACAGATTGGATTTCGATATATTCACTAGATAAATTTCGGAAATGGTTTAAACTTGATATTCAGGGTAGTATTATCTACGTCTGAATGAGATTCACACGATCTCCGCGTGTTTACGATATTATTATTCGATTTCGATGCGCTCAGCATATCGATGGGCCAAATCGCTTGGCAATTCTCATTTCCGTCGCCGTTGACAGTTTCGGGTTAATTGGATGGGGGTTTGTGTGCTCGTGTGCTCGTGTGCGGAGGTGGACAATGGCAGATACGTGGATAATATAACCGGCATGCTCATTCGAAGTGCGCGAATGCTCGAACGGAAGTTGTTCAGATTCGAGTGCTCTGATACACTTCATATTTCATGCTATTATGTGGTGCGTGTGAGATAGAGAGATCATAAGCATACTTACGTACGGGTATGATTTTTTTTAAACTGCAACCATGCTTCTGAGTTGGAATAAAAGTAAGGACATTCGATTTAGTTCTGTACGTGCATATTGAATTCGTTATAACTAATGTTGTACTATTTTTTTTGTGCCAAAGCCTGCAATATTTCCGATTAATAGATCCGGCTGAATCAGCATAGAACATCTCGGTATGTTGTTCCAAAACACCACTTTGGTATAATATACAACATGTTCACTAATTCAAACTAACTCGTGTATTGTGTATTGATCGCAATGCCAGCATTTACAGATCACACGGTATGTGCTAAAACTACAACATTAGTGATATAGCCCGAAGAATCATTTGTATCTGCAGTGACGTAGCCAAGATTTTCCGCTTTTATTTTCAAAGAGGAGGTTTTAATTCATCTGGACCATGAACCATGTAGAGTAGATGCCCATTCAATCGGACAATCGCTAAATTTTGAAATCTACAAACAAGATAGAAGGAACAGTCTGATTTTGTATAATAAATTTTGTATAATACGAATGTTTTCTAGTTTTGAGAAAAGGTTGCAAATGACTCAGTTTGTGGTTTTTGAAATATGTATTTGTTTGATCGTAGTTCTGACAAAAAAAACTGGCCCGAAGAGATGAGATTTGTTACGATTTGAGTTTTTCTTTATGAATATTGTAGATACATTTCTGCCCTTTTTATGTGTATGTTAGTTTCATGTTAGTCGGTGTTGAACATCTGAAAACACCCCAAATGTTTACGACACTGTTTATCTGTGTGGTTCACGGAATTCCCGAAACCACTGAACCGGCGGCGCTTTAGCGCGCTTGTCGGCATTGGGTGGTGGTGTGGTGTTCAATGTCGACACTCATATGCGAACACACTAAATAACCGCGTGCACGAGGTCACCATCATCGGCGTGTACAATACTACTACATACTCCGTTCAATTTGCCAGTTCTATCCATTGCAACAGTTCCAATAATGTTAGTGCACGCACACATTTAACACATGCTCTCGAATGCATAAAATTGGCGCACGCACGAACCGCAAAATCGCCAACCATAATTCAATACGAGAATCGGTTAGTGCATGCACACAAGCCTTGCTTGCGGACTCCATCGGAGCGCATCCGCATTTCGGGCAACATTATTAAATAAATTCCGCCGGCTCAGTCGACCAGGAGAATCGCAATTATGATTTGCCATCCAGCCATGCGCATTTGATTGTCGGATTAACAGCAGTTGTTGCCCGCGAGCGTGGGACCAGACATTGAGACATATACATACAACACCCGCACTCATCATAAATCATAAATCATGATTTCACTGTGCGTTTGAGTGGGTGCGTGTGTGTGAAAGCGACGCGTTCGCGTGCAATCGACCAGTGACGATTTTTCGCACACGTACAACTTTGACGAATAAGTCGTAGGACTTTCCATTTCTCTGCGGATGTTTGTACAGATTTCGATTTAAATATAGCGACTTTCGACACAGACTTCAATAGAAGGTAATAAAGTGGTATCTAACTAAAAAACATTCTTGAAATTCATCGCTCCTTATAACCAAAACTGATCTTATTCTAGATATATGTATTTGTTCGCCATTACATTTTCATTTTGAAATTATGTTCCATAGAAAGTCCCACAACCTATCATTCCACGCCTCGTATATTGATGACAACGCCAGATCCGGCTAGACCATGCGTGAGCTGCAAGAGTGCGAAAAATTAATAAATCCATTATTAATTTGTCCCTCGAGCGAGGCATATTCGCATTTGTGCCGTCGCCGCAAACCGACCGGAAAACGAATAACGTCAATCGCATATTTGCGCAATGTGCGGACATGGGATAGTCAATAAAACGTTAAAACCACACACACACACATATACAGATGACGACTGATGGGGATGACGGTGATGAACATGACCTGAAATTTCAGGGCCTAAAAAAGTTCGTTCTAAAACCCTGAAATAGTGGTTGAAAGCAGAAAAATGTAGTCTGAAAACTAGAGAAAAAGGCATTTACATCGAGATTTCTTGATGATATTTAAAACAAACTATCTAAACTTTTAAATGAACAATTTAATGTTAGATTCTAAATTTGCTGTCTTCTCCGTCTGCAAATTGTATTCCCCTAACGAGATAACAAGATCACATTCGAAAAGTATTTGGCACTAACCCTTGCAAAATCCACATTTTGAAACCAGCCGCAATTTTCCCATCAGAAAGCAATGCTACATGAAGAAACGAAATCCCCTCTTCTCCATTAACATGTATTCGTTGAACCGCGTGTTACAATAAACGGCATAACTTTCAAACTACTTTATGAAATGTAATGTCAATTTGTTATTCCTCTTTTAAAAGATGGCACTTCCGGAACACTAACATTAACACCGATTATCCCGGGACTTAGTTAACCTTGTAGTACTGGTCGAATATTAGACCAGCAACATTGGTATTTTGTCCAGCCTAGCCAGAAAGAAATATCTAGATGAAATAAAATTCATATTTTGTATTAGACTTTCTTCAACACATACACAATTTGTTTGAATCGATCTGATTATTTAGATGGTTGCTATGACGTTTTGATGCTAGGCAGACCGAGCATTTTTCAAATCGAAATTCGAATTTCGTTAGTCTAGCCAAACCGAGGTCAGCTATAATAGAAATGTTATTTTTCGTTTTCATGAAGAACTAAGTAACAACTTAACATAGTTGCAATTTTGAAATCACTTCCGGAAAATAGGGAAATCGTGGATATTGGAAAAGAGGGTCGAATGAATGAATACCACAAATAATCCAAACCTGACCAACAAAAAAATTCGAAAACTTAAACGTGTATTAGGGAGCAAAATTAACATCTGTTAGAAGTTTCAATGAATTCGGACCAGTGGTTCAGTGCAATTATTAAACATATTTTGTGAATAGTTAAGTAAGTAAGTAACATATCGAAATATTTTCATGATCATAATCACATTTTCCTTATCTTTCGGGCCTTGGTGATGGCGATGGCCAAGGACAAAATTATATATTCGATTAATATGTACGAACATTTGTAATTAAGATGTTTTGTCACGTTTCAGTACAGTAAAAATCTAACATGTTTCTACCTATTTTCATTATTTTGCTTCATATTTGATCGTTAGACAGTTAGACTATATATTTCCGATGTTGAGTATGTTGAGACTATTGTTTTTGAATTATTTCAAGACTATCCATGCCTTTAATAGATCGGTCTCATAGTTTTATAAGTTTTTTTTTTTTTTTTTGGGCCTTGGTGATGACAGCGGCGGCGCCAGCGGCGTCCAATGGCGGCCTCCAATGACCCCCGCCTGACGTCCCATCATCCTGTCCGGGGTCGAGTCCGGGGACCACCCGCGTGGGGGCATGCGTTAAACGTCGCCGGCTCCGATGCGCTCGGCGGTTCGATCTATATGCGCATAAATTATACGTCCGCCTCCGCCGTCGACGACGGGCCAAATGAAGTGCACATACGCATATTACATACGCGACACATTTGGCGTGACGGATCGATGACAATACACACGCATTAGTCCGGTGCCGCAAATTTGCACACACACCACAGACGAAGTGCATGTGCGGGTGATGGCACATCGGAGCGATGGTAATTTCGCATTATTACAGTGTTTGTGCAACGTCAGTTCGGTTGATCTGTGTGTGGAGAGGTCTTCGCATATTGCCCTGGACAGAGTGCTCCATCTTTGTCGGAGGTACAATGAACAACGAATACAATTTCGAACCAATCAATCGATTTATGATATCCAAATATGTTTCTTTAATTTTGCACTGTTCAATTCGTGTGTATCATTTTCTATAAAATTGAATATATCAATTAAGCTGAAAAGATAGGAAAACCTTAGCAACCTATAGTGTAATTAAATTCATCGTTCATAAAATTCATAAATTGAAACTTTGTGGGCATTTCTTGCGAATGATAAACTTAATAACGTACTCTTGAACAAATAATTGTCTTCGCATTTGTACCGCAACGGTTGATTTCCCCGAAACCGTCCATAAGCCCGTTTTCGACTGCTTTTTCAAGTTTGTGTGGGATGAGAAATTAATTTTGTTCATACAAAATATAAACTCATCTTTATAGAGAAATTAATGAAGTTTGCAAAAGTATTCATGAATTTATTGTGCGATTATATAGGTTGCTAATATATTGATTCATTTATTCATCTCGAAAAACAGCGATTACTTTTTAAACAATTTATACATAAAAACGAGGTTCTACTGGAAGAACGATACGTGATCCAGCGAATACAATTGTATTGTTTTCAAAATATGTTGAATATCGGGTTACGCAGGCTCTTGAAAAAAGTGTCCGATTGAAGAGCCACATTACGAAATGATTGCAAAAATGCAGTTTCATTGTATTGGCAAAATGTAGGGAAGAAAATTGGATAACTAGAACGTATTTAGTTTTTGGAAATCTGTTTTAAAATTCCACCTCAACGGGTATTTTACGAGAAGTGTCCGAATGAAGGGGCATATACTTTATCGATGTACATGCATATACTAGAACATTTGCAAATATCAGTCAGTATATGCTGTTTCGTCGCACAACGTCCAAGACGTTCGCGAACGCGGCACATCTGTCCATGCACTCGATGGGAATCGAATGCCAGAAATAGTGGCAATGTCAATAATCTCGAACGCGAACGAAGCAGCGCAATGTGCGCACATCTTGGTCGGATGTTGTGGGATTCCAATCGCGATCGCCCGAGTGTGGGGGATCGAATATCAGCCGCGAGTCACGAGCGATTATGATTTACGACGCACTGAAAACCAGTAAGCAGTCATTCGTATGCGCGTATCTGCGTTGATCTGCTAATCTCTTCATATTTTTGTTGTGCTGAGATGAGAGAAACGACGGCGGCGCAGAGAGATAAGTATGCACAAATCATAAATCCAGAGCATGCAAGTACATGAAATACAAGTATTAAATAAATATTCAATACCTTTCTAACAACTTGAAGTATACTTGATACGATATTAGAGGCCATCGAAAGAGAGAGAAAGAGAGATTATAGATTGAAGTATGTAATCTACGTTTATTTTGCGGTTTTTGGTTCGAGCCGAAATTCCCAGAAGGTCTTGAAAAATGCCGAATAAACAGGTACTTATTTACTTGTTGGTTTAATTAGGAATTTAAGTAAAACGTAACGCTTCAAGCGATCATGTTTGTTTTATTGCAATTCTTAGCTGTACAATTTGTAACGAGAGAATGATGAAAATATCCAAAAATCTGTTGTGTGGCTTTCCGAAAATTGGTTTATGCGTTGACAGCATTAGTGGTGTATGTATACATGAAAGTGTGTCATGGCAACCACAGTTAGTGTTCAACCAAATGTTGAAGTATAGTTTTGTCAAAGCGATTATTATTTGAAGTATTCAAGAATAGTAAATAAAAACAGTTTTAATAATACGTAGTTCACTAGCAATCGCCTTGACCACGGTGATTTTTTCTCGAAAGAACATTATTTATTTCCATGCTCTGCATGAAACATGCATTGCCCATTTCGATGACGAGTCAGCAAATTGACATACCGCATGTTGTGTGTGTGTATGTGTGTGTGCGTGCTAACAAAATGCGCAATGCCCAACCCCGGACAACGGACAGAGGCTATCGAATAAATCTGTAACACAATACATACACAACAAGCGCTTGCGCGTCCGTTCCGCATTCGGTATTCAGTCCGGTGTCCGGTGGTGCGTGTGAAAAGAAGCAGGCGCGGCGCTTTCGGTGTGTAGAGTGGAGCACCTGTTGAGATGGTTTTTCTAGAACCGATTTCCATGAATATTTTGGTTATCCAATTGGTTTTATTGTACATCCTAACGAAACGATTTGCCGAATTTGTTACGAAGTGTTTAATTTAACAACGAAAACATAATTATCTTGATGACAAATTATATTGCTGGAAATATGATATTATATTCGAGTTTGGCGAGAAATCGTACGCATGAAATCAAGAATTATTTTTTAAAATTCATCTTGAATTATGCTATGCCGTGCCAAAATTTAAAAATCGCTTGGTTAGTGGCGGAATTCAACTTGAGACGCGATGCTACAGGAAGGAATGGGACGGTTGTGGGTGTATGTTGACAGTGGCGTATGAAAGAGGGTGTTTTCGGGGTTACAACAGACATTTAGACTCTATTGTCAGATATGTATCACAAAATGCATTCACCAGTTATACTATAGATATTTGTGAATATTGAGTCGTGATTTTTAGCTTACGCCGGAATCAATATTATAACTTACAGCTACTACTTCACGTCATAGAAGTACATACAACATGAAAATGGCATCAATCGTGTTGGCCTATCTATTCCAGATCAACCACACAAATTGTTATGTTGAGTTGTATCAATGAATTCTATTGTAAACGCCAAAACATAATTTCATTCTTATCCGATTTAGTGAACGCACATTTGTTTAGGTCACTTGATTGAAACGTTAGGTATCAAAGCTTAAACACAGAAAAAAATGTATTGGCAGGAGAGTGGAATTATCTTTATCTTCCCATTCAAAAATGTCTTGTTCCAAAAACCATAGTTCATTACCATTACATATTCTTTCGATAATTTGTCCATAGACACCAGTATTTTCTTAGGACCCGCTTAGAGATCAGTCTTTTCGGCAGCGTCTTTGTCCTCTCCAATTCAATAGAATGAGATTTATACCACATAACTGCATCATTGCAATTTTGTGTGGGTTTCCTGAATAATAATATCTAGCTAATCAACCTACATTTTAAATCGAGATCAAATCTCATCGAGTGTCAGACTGAAGGTTACATCTACTCTAGTCGTTCTCATCATGCTTGCATTCGAACGACACTTGAATTCCATCGTCATTGCGATGAGTCCGCGATAACAGACGCGCGGTAACATAAATTCAAAAATCAATTATTCCATTTTGGCCGCGTCTTCGTCATCGTCGTGTGTGTTCTTCGCTGCGCTAATCGCTGAAGGTGTAAACATGCGCGCGCGTGCGTGCGCCCGGCCAACATGAAATTTATGATTGCGACTAATTCGACATGATGGCGAATTAATGTTAAAGAGGCCGAGTGTGTGTGTGTGCGTGTGTGCCGGGTGTGGATTATCACCCGCACCACATCGCACACAGTATCTCGAGCGAGCGATAACACTCTCGCTCCAACAGCCGCCAGCCGCCGCCGCCGCCGACACTCGGATCGGTAATTTATCGTGTCGCCTCAAATATGGGAGTGTCTTTTCAACACGCGCGCTCGCATGCGACATGCGATGAGGTGCTGAGCAGCAGATTTCCGATGACGACCGCGGTGTCTGTGTGTGTGACTCGAAGTCATAGTCATAGTAGTACCTTCGTCGTCGATGGTGGTGAGTTGGCGGTGTATTACTAATACTATGCAGTTTCACGTGGTTCAAAAAGTCTCGGTTAAAATTAATAAAACACAAACTATTTGTCAAAAATCGTTCATGATTTGATTTTCAATAACTAAAAACATTTCACTTATCCCTGTTCCCTCCCCGAATTTTGTCAATAAAATTGTTTATGTATACATAATATAAAATAATGACCCTTTGATAGGATAAAAAAAAACGGAGGAATGCTTGACGTTTTACGTCGTTTCTAAATATGTGCCCCTTCAATCGAACACTTTTTCCCGAGAATCTGAGTGAAACAATATTCGCCATAATTTGGAAGAATAAAAAATATGTATGAAATGTCCGATTTAGGGGGCATGTGTCTTGTTCCACAAAAACTTGAGTATCTCGATGAAAAATAGCATTAAAATATCGAAAACTATATTTGTGTTGGGCATTATATTTTCCTACAGATAAAAATAAGAATCACATTTTTATAATTTATTTAAGCCATGTTATGCCGTGTCAAAAATCTAAGTAATAGTTGAAGAAAATGCTAAATCTATTGAAGCTCGGAAGAGACTGAATTAAAATAGTATATTCCAAATGACATTAAAATCGGACTGTTCCTTCTATTTTTTTTATGTATCGAGTGTCAGATTGAAGGGGCGTCTACTCTACAAAGCTTCCTTGCAAAATACTCTTTTTCTCGATTTAGACTACATCGTTCTGTCCATCGAGCATTATTTTTAGATATTAAATAAATAATAGTCGATGAGGGCCAAATACGGTATGACCGTATATCGGAACACAATGTATAGCCCAATTAATTAATTGTGGTAATTTTGTCTATGTGCTTCCTCACTTCTCGGTCTCCGAAAATTATTTGGTGATTGTTTGATGTTAATGTCAGTAACTGATACACTTGGGCGTCCAAATAGTCAAATTCCTTAAATACAGTAATTTAGGTAATTGAATCCCTAGAGAGTACAAAGTTTGACGAAATCCCACATCTATAATTTTGAATCAATTTCGAAATGGTAAAATGCAATCGATAGTCTATTTATCCGGCTATATTTTTCTAAAAATTATTACCCTGTATCGTGTCTATGTCTATGCTTCAAGCTATATACTCCAAAACCCGAGAGCATGTTTTTATTGTGTATTCGGCGGGTACCGTTTTTATGACGATTTGAAAAAGTGGGTTAAGTTTTGCCGCCAGTCTATTGTGTCCAAACCATAAAATTCAGAGTAAAAAAATTACAAATAAGTTCCATTTATGCTCATCCAAACGAACAAGAAATATAATCTGGTTTCGCGTGTGCAATAAAATGTGATAGAAATTGTCCATATGAAAAAATGATATAACACTACACACTACTCATCTCATGTATATATCTCTGAAGTCTTTTCCAGATAAAAATAATTGGATTGTGTTCTATACATAGTATAAACATATTTTAATGATATTTTTTTCCATAAAAGTCTTATG
>JANTBZ010086001.1:0-18785 GCA_024741255.1 Exechia fusca | reverse complement strand
CTAGTTTAGGTACGAAACTTGCATTAAATGCATCGAACGCGCTAGTTACATGTGATTTGATTGGGAATTCCCATGCCGTATGTTTGAACATTACACAATCCGACACCAAAAATAGACTCGCTACTCGTATGAAATTTCCAATGAGTATTGTGCTCCTAGAAACGATAATCATAATTTGAATATCCTAAATCCAATTGAATATCCTAAATTTCATTTGGATATACTTTAAATCTATTGATCCTATATTCACGATTTATTCGAAGGAAAACTTGGAATCATTAGGCTGACTCAAAAGCGAATCAATGATGCTATATGCTTTGTTATAGGCAATCAAAACTGACCAGATGAACATTTTATTCATACAAATGCCAATTTCAACAGGATATAACTGTGTTATCAAGCGAGTACAACCTCAACCGGGCAACTTGAATCCGTTCCAAAATGCCTGTACACCGTTGATCAAATGTACGATTAGATGCATACAAAAAACGATAAACCACCATTGTTTTGTTTGCGTATAATTACCACTATACGCATCCAGGTTAATTACACGATGTTGAGAGGTTTTCATTCTCTGCCTTTCCAACAGGCCGTCGCGCACACATTTTGCTCTCGTTGATGCACGGCGATCAAAACGAAAACATAGTTCACATGTGTGTGTGTGTGTGTGTGCTAGTCTGGGATACGCACCGCAACGCTTTTCTAGTTGTGCGACCTGCGCTGCGCGACGACCACTGTCGCCACCGGCAAAAGCAGCAGCAGCAGCATCGCTCACCGCTTAATTTCCGTAAACACCGACAGACTCGCGCGCGCACGCGAGCGCATGCGCAAAAAGCGAAACCTTTCTCGGGCGAGCAGCAGCACACCGGCAGCCGAGGATTACGCGTGCACTTGAGTGCATGCGCGCACGATACATTTAAAACAAACATTAACATGTGAACGCTAATGTGGCCTAACCAGATGTATGGTAGATATCATGGTGTGTGTGTGAGTGTGTGTGTACGGTGGTTCCACACCGCAGATCCGATTCGCACTCACACGCACACACAGACAAAGGTCGACTCAAAGTGTAGCAAATCAAATCGCAAGAGGCACATCACAAACCACATCTCACATAAAGCTGTCCGAAACATCGATATATTCATATATCTAAGGTTGAATTAATCTAAAGTAGTTGAGCTTGGATGAAGAATATGATCAATGTTGTATTTTTAAGACTAACTTATGATTGTTTAGTTGGATGCACAACCAAACTATGTGACTACTTAAAGTAGTTGAGCCTGAATGAAGTATGATCAAATATTTCAAAAACGAACTTCCATTTGTTTCGTTAGAAGCACACAGCTCCACGCTTACCACATTCAAACACTCGCATACACCAAACGGCAACGCCAAAGCAGTTGGGCGATCGCTCAAGCGCGCAAATGTGTCTTACACACACACACACACACTCCTCGTGTACACTCGCAAACGCTCGCTCAGCCCAGCGTTTGTTAGCACACAATAACATACGGCGAACGCGCGCGCGCGAGTGCGTGTATTGGAGAAATACTTTCTCCCATATAATATGAACGTTCAACCTGGGCCCAAGCAATGCGATACACTGCTACACATGTACATGTATACACGAAACGCACAGAGCGCATACGCATTAATACGTCGCGCAGTCGGCGCGGGTATGCGTGTGTATTGCTGTAGTATAGAGCGCGTCGGGCGTGCTTAAGGTTTATGCTACAATACTCGCGATCCAATATCGACACAAGAGCGCTCGCCGCGACTTTCATGGGCCGTGCCGAGCCAAACCGAGCGCGCTTGTGCAATTCAGACGCAAAGCGTGTTCAACACACACTGGACTATGAGCGTAACTATGCGTGTGCACGTGAGCGCGCATTCGAAGTGTAGACTTTCGGTTGGAATGTGTATATGCGGTATGGATAAGGTATGGCTTGAGAATCGGTGTATAGAGTAGTTGAACAATTATAGAATAAATCGCGCACACTCATAGTGGAGGAGTCAATTCGATTACGAACTGTCGCCAGGACATTGATCTGCACACGTGCATGAAAATGTGCATTTATCCACGTGCATATGGGATGACCGGCTCTGCTCCAACCATTAATTTGCAACAGCAACAGCATCAGCGTCGTGACGCTAACGAACCACCACATAAAATCGCCATGAATGTGCATGTTCGCGTTCGCTCGTCGTGCGCTGACTTATTTCACTTGGGCTGCGCTTTGGATGCTGTGCAAAGCGATCCAGTTTGTGCGGCATCTTTCACTTTTGCTTTCAAACCTACGCCATATGCAACTGAAGCCCCCTGGCGACGGTCGTCGTCGTCGTCGTCGTCGTGTGTCTTGGTGTGCGAGCACATAGACACACACCGACACACACACTGGCACGACGTCGACGTGCCTCCAATCAGCGTCACAATGCCGTTCAATCAAGTGCAACGTGCGATCGAATAGATCCGATGCGAGCAGGTTCGTCGCTTGCAGTCTTTCGTTTTGTGCGCGCGATGTTTAATGGCTCCGAGACGTTTGCTTTTAGCCAAATGCGTTGGGCACTTACCTGCGTGGACCGACAACCCCGTCATTATCATTATCATTACCAAACGGAATGACCTCCGATTTGTGGAGCTAATTGTGTAGAAAACTGTCCGGACCGATTACGAATGAGCGCAGCATGTTGAATCAAAATCCATCCACGGCGCCTGTTTTTTGTATGTTTCGAATTACAAACTTTTTGTTACTTTCTCTCGCTCACTGATTGGCGGCAGAGCACTTACAACTATGCAACAAATGGTCACGCACATTCGTCGACCAATGACAATAATATTCAAATGATGTCGTCGTTGGTAAATAATATATCAGTACCTCAATGCTATGAGCAAGTGCTATCCGCGAACGAACCATTACCAAGTCTTCGATAGTCATGATCGCATGCAAACTAGTCAAACGCGTCAAATGCCGGCCCGCGCCAATGTGATGGCGCAACATTTTGCGAATGGAATGAAGCCCGTCGTGCTATCCGCAAATATTATTATATGCATAAATGAATGTATACACATATTCGAAAATAAAACACTTTCGTTATGGACCGGCACTCCGGACACACATACACCAACACAATGCTCACAACTACAGCGGCGAACACACACTCGAACGATTTGCTGATGTCGCGATGATTTTTCGACTGTGCACGTATACGAAAATGTTCGTACGGCGAGTACGAGTGTGCGCCGGCGCCGGCGTCGTAGCCATAAAGTACACATACTTTCGCTAACTGAGAAAACACACGCAGGCTGGTGGTACCGCTGAGCGCTGAGCGTGCGCCCGCCAAGACCTTCAAAATGTCGCGTATCGCGCCGCAGCGGCAGCGGCCTGCGTAAGACTCGCATCAGCGTAAGACGATACTAAATTAGACGCACCACCACCAGACACCGACGAACAAACACGAAATCATACACGCGTACCCGAATATGGTTGTCAATTCACACTCACGTGCGTTGCGAGTCGCGAGTGTTCGCAAAAAACATGTACGTGTTCTCTCGTGAAATCGAACGTGCACACACACATACACACACATCCGCAACGGCGCATCCGATCCGGGACGCATCGCTGCGGATTAATGGCAGCGACGACCACGATGGTAATGCTGAGCACAATACACGGCGGACAATTTATCATCGGGCATTTATGCAAGTGATGTCAAAAGTCGCAAACATGCACATTTTCGGTTGGCTGCTGGCCCGCGTATGCGGATCCTTCGCTGCGCGGCTGACCGTCATCATCAACATGCTCCGTGTTGAGCCGTCGCGCGTCGCGTCGCGTGTGAGTTTGCTTGCGTGTATTGTGGTGTTTGCGTATTCAAATCTGCATGAGCTTGTCTCGACAACAAGCTCGCTGGTCGCCGATGCTCCTCCACAATCGCCGTCGTCGTCGTCGTCGTCGTCGTCGTCGCACCACCACGATTAAGGTTGTGCACATTTTCGAATCGTGGCGCCTACATGAATGTCACGGTCTGAACGCAACGCTTGCGCCGTCGTTTGTCTGTGCGTTCGAGACGCGCGCAGCGATGAAGATTATTTAACTTTCTTCTGCACGGAATATGCGTCATCGAGACACACACACACGCACACACATCTCCCCCAATGCGACGCACAGTGACGAAGTCTTTTCTCCATCTCAACGTTGGAAATAGTGTAAATAAAATTTACGTAATTCGCTAGTCGACCGATCATCGGTTGCTAGTGTTTATCGCGTGTGCGTATGCAAAGTGATGATCTGCTTCACTATTCTATAGCATAGTATAGCATGTCTACCTTCGACTTGATATATATTGAGCGACCTAAAAAAGTGTGTGTTCCTCATTGCACACACACAAACATTTCGCTCGCATTTATGAATTACGTGCTCGTCATGTGTTATGCGCGTCTATACAATGCAAGCTCTGTGTAGACGCACCGATTTCATAATGGACAAAATCGTCATCATCGCGCGACATTCATTATGCATCGAGCGAGCTTCCTCGTGCACCCAACACGGTAGCCAGAAACGCCGGTGTGGCCACTGGACGCAATAACACGTCGTTGCGTTGTTTCATTGTGTGTTGTACATTGAATTGCATACGAATTAAACATTGAAAATTGCGTCGACAACGGTATATATAAAAACACCGCACAACTCTAGCATAGCTGTCAGGTTCAGGGCAGTGTTCATAAATCTGACCAACGCTGTGCAGAATATTAAATCTACGATTTTGCACACACACGCGCACAACGCACTGAATACGTGATGCGCGACAATTGTTTGTGGATTATGTGGCAAGCAGCGAGTCTATAACATTGCGCATTGACATGCGCACGTACACACACTTTGCTGCGATCGTCATGCGAGCTTGCGTAACATTTGTTTGGCTACTTCTTCCGCCTCTCGTTCGCGCGCACACAGGACACACATACACATACGCACGCTAGTTTGCAAGCATACATCTACTAGGATCATACCCTTGAGATTGCAAAATGCAGAAGATAAATAATCAAAAGCACGCACCTGGCGAACGGCCAGAGTTTCGCTAATCGCTAGATATACGTCTCTAGCATTACTTGGAACATTTTTAGATCGTTGGCCCGAAGAATTGTCGGTCCTTCCAGGCAATAACCATGCTACCAGTCATATTCGATTGATTTGAAGAAAGTCTAAGCAGTGCTCTTCAAAAGAGAGGCCCATCTACCCAATTGTACATATACTATATCATGCATGCGTGTGTACAAAGTTAGCCGAATGCGTTTTGAAATAACTCTTGATATTCCTTTTAATTTGGTGAATAGTACAAAAATGCAGTACATTTCCATACCAGCGATTGGTACTATTTTCAATCGTTGACTAAATTGGAATATTCGAAAAAAAAAAAAGCTTATTATTTTGATCAATTAAATTAGGCTAATAAAAACAGGGGCCATACAAAGCGAGCGCGTGTGTTGATTTTTATTGTTTAATTGAATTCCAGGTCCCCTGGATTTTTAAATGTTGAAAATCTTCGAAATCCTGAGGTGTAGCGACATTATCATCAATTCAGAAGTGAATAATATTTTGTCTTGAACTTGTTCAGTGTTTTGTGTTTAGGCAGACTATATGATGTGGATATTGAAAATTGTATCGATTGAATATTGTTCTTAGATGTCCAAATCATTGAACAATGTTTTTGAATCTTATTGACTTTGACTCTACATCGTGCTATAGCATACTAAGAACTGTTTGTAATCTCAAAGCTATGATCCTAGTACACATAAGCACGACACGCACTCACTTACTACATACGCTCAGTGCGCAAAGCGACCAACTTGCGTAAGAAAATCGCTTCGAATTATACCAGAGCGAGTTCTCTGCGCGCTCGAGCCATGCGCGCACCGCCAACTCCGCCTGCAATCCGAGCCACACTCTTGGATATGCGCGCGATATGCCAACGTATATCCGCTACACATCTTTCCGTGAGACCCTTAGCGCAGCCGCGCGAGCCGCGAGTGAAAGTGTTGAATGTGACACATTGCACGAATGCGCACGCGCTCGTCGACTTGCAGTGGCTGATCGTCGCCCTCACAGCACTGGCACCGCGGCGGCGGCCGTGGCTCAGCTCTACGGTTTTCCACCTCCAACGCGGAGTCGGCGGTGTGGTGGAAAAAATGAGAAATCAATTTTCGGATGCCGGTGTTGCTACTGCTTCTGCTGCTGCTGCTGTGGACGTTCGTGCAGCGTTCGCCGTGTGTTTGCGATGTTGGTCATTTTTTGCAGTTTATGACAGTATACGGTTTCAATAAGCCATATTTTTTGCGATGCTTCGTACCAGCGTGCGGCGTTTAGCCGTATCAGCAGCGACGGCAACGGACAACAGCAGTGTGTGTGAATGAATCGAAGTCTGAAAGTTAGGGACCTAGAACAGCGAATGTAAGAGGTTTTGGATCGAATATGAAATTGATACTTATCGTGAATGATTGATGGGGAACTGAGGGCATAAAACAAAAATTACTTGATTGCACTAAACCACAGCCCAATATTCCCTCCTGCTGTATACAATGTTCTAACGTGCTTTTGATTCATAATCACGAATTCGAAATACTAGGTTTGGTTTCTGTATGGACTTCAGCGATATTCTATGTTGAATTTTTGGACATGGTCTCAAAAATTGTCTATATCTCATGATCGAATTTTCGTGGGCCGATCTGCCGCATATGGAATGAAAGCTTATTACAAATTCTACAATTCATGTTGTATTATATTTAATCATGTTCGTTGTTTCTGAGCTGCCATGCAACAAAAGTAAAACACGTTCAAAAAAGTACAGAAAAGGAAATCCAATAACGAGAACATCTTTATCGGTGAGAATACGAAAAATCCCTAAACGTTATTTTAGTAGCCTCAACTTTAGCGAAACCTAGGAGTTACTTGTTGCTATTCTTCTACATTTGAATGTGTTAAATGTATGGGTGGGTACACAATTTTCCATCCGAAGATGTAGTTTTGTTGACATGTTTGTGTTTTTCGGAAAAACTATACTACAGTATTGGTCTGCGTTCTATATTGTACTATAGTTATATTGTAGACGTTTTTCTTACAAAGGGAGGTCACGCACGTGTCGTTACGGATCACGGTGAGCGTCTAGCTGGTGATTCTAGAGGCAAAATAAAGATACCCGTCTGAAAGGACTCTTGTCAGTGCGCCCTGTGACCGAAGATATGAGCAGTTGAAGATTGGGATCTTGTATAGAAAAATGTATGTACGATTGACGATTGTCACTTTCCAAAAATTTGTTGATGCTGAATTTTAGATACATGTTGGGCAATGAGAAAAATGTATGACAGTTTTGACGTGTGAACTTTCTCTGAAAAGTTGTAGCCAGTAGAAGATGTCGTATTTGTAAACTTCCAGATCTAAATCTTCTACTGATCATATCTTCAGCCCCAGGGCGCATTGGCAAGAGTCCTTTCATTCGGGTATCTTTATTTTGCCCTTAGAATCACCAGCAAGACGCTCATCGTGATCCGTAACGACACGTGCGTGACCTCCCCTTGTTAAAACAATTTCTACTACAATTACTACTGCTACTTTAAATTCGACAGCCTCGAAGATTCGAAGAGTTCAAGCTACCAGATTAAATTTGAAGATATTTCGTTTTCTAAACAAAAACGTTGTTCGTGTGATTTATCTACGAAGTGCCTAAATTGAATAACAAATTGATTTATCGAAATACACTTTTTCGTTTATCCCGAAATCTTTGGCTCGATCACACACGACTGACGATAATGCTGGTGTGAGATCGCCAACAACTGCACATGTCGCTCGGCCTGTCCGTGTGCGAGTATATAATCTGCTACACACGACGACGTCGGAGCAACACACACATACGGTCTGCATGCGCAATACGGCAGCGCAGAAGCAGCAGCAGCAGCAGCAGCAGCAGCCGCACAAGTCCGAGACCGTGCTTGCGAAATAATAATCACTTCCTCATTGACAATTTAATGGCGTGCGGCGCTGGTTGAATGACGCACTCGACACACCCGCCAGCGATGCTCCTCTGGTGCGTGCGTGTGTTGCAATATTTCGGGTGCGCGTATGAATCTTCGCTTGTTTTGGTCGAGCGCACGGGCATTTTTCTGTAGACATATTTATATGCACCCAGCCATGCTGCGGACACAAATCGCGACATCCGTTAATACGCATAAATGATGGGTGCACGCACGCGTAGCACGCACGAGCAGCAGAGCCTCGTGGGCACACACACACACACACACACGACTCACGCACAGCATGCGGACGATAATTACATTGGCACGAAATATTTGCACTGGGCTGCTTGCGTGTATACGATGCGTGCAACAGCCTGGGCGCATGTATAGAGTAGATGCCTCTGCAATCGGACACTGTTCGTAGAACACCCGTTGAGGTGGTATTTTCCAACCGATTTTCAAAAACTAAAAACATTTAGTTATCCAATTTCTCTCCACACCTTTTGTCAATACAACGTTTTTTTTGTATAAATTTACGGCACTCGGCTAGGATCGATAAACCGAAGGCATATATCGAAGTCGTTTCATAATGTGTGCCTCTTTAATCGGACACTTTTTTGAGAGCCTGCGTTACACGATATCCGATATATTTTGAAAACCATAAAATGATATTAACTAGATCATATCTCGGAAAAAAACTGAAACAAGAAATCTGAAACCTTATTCGTTTTGTTTATTACATTTACAAACAGGTAAAGGTGACCATGATTTTTTTACATTTCATTCAAGCCATGTTATGTCGGGTACGAAAACACATTAAAAAGATTGCGAAAATGTCACTTTCACAAAATCATAACTATTGATATGTTGAAGAACAAATAACGTGCTTTTGAGCATAAGCGCAAATCGACAATGTTTCAATGAGCATCAAAATCTGACTATTCCTCCTATATTTTTTGTGTCCGATTGCAGGTGCATCTACTCTACATACAGTCGTACCCAATCCGAGTGTGTGTGTATGTCTGCGTGTTACCATAATCATCGGACTGGATACGTAGTTATTATGAACGTGTATATATGTGTGGTGTGTGCATCTTGAGACCGTTTTTTCGTGCATTGCTTGCTCGATGGATCGCCGCTCATGTGTGCGATACAATGTATAGACAGTCGCTGGCCATCGATTACCACATCGCACTGTCGTGAAACGATCGGTTAGCAGACATTGTTGTTAAATTGTTGTGCAAGCAATTGTGATAATGGTGGATCGCTGTGTGTTCGGATAATATTTGTGACGTTCGTTGGACTGAGATAGATGTCATAAGATAAGCTAGTCGTAAATATATATCGCTACTGCCAATTTGATGGTATCAGGATAGCCAATATTGCGATTGATTAAGACATAAATACAAGTCAAGACTGACATTATTTACAAGCCGCATGTGGGTATAATATAGAAACATTCAGTTTCACTTGAACACCTCCGCTTGTGCACGCATGCTAGCCAAGAGTGAGATTAGTGAGTGGGGTGTATGTTTATATTTTTCTTCCGATTTCGACGCGTATATACTTTACACCTATGAGCATAAAATGTACGTTCAAGTGCACGCACTGTGAATAATACACACACTTCTCTGCTCTGACGTGTGCAGAATCGTGTAGGTGGGTGGGTGGTTGTAAGTTGTAAGCGATGTGAGCGAATGCGTGCAAGTTTATTCACTTTTGTATTTATGAAGTTCATTGTTACCGTAAATTGATATGATGTGATAAATCTACTGCACGAAAGAGTGGTGTAGACTGCATGGAATTCATAAATAATATAACACTGAATTGTCGGCACTCTCGATTGTTCGCATATTCAGCGAAACGATTCGCTTTTGTGTGCAATTCGCTATGATTCGTTCAAATGTTATGCGTCTTATTTGATGCACATTTGCACATCACATCACACAGCACGTTTTCGTTTTCGTTTCGCAAACTGTGCCACAGCCATAATTCTTCGCAGCTTGCATGCATTTATTGATCGTAATGAGTAGAGAAGAGACCAATCAGTTTTACGGTGTGCATACTTTGTTGCATGACTAGTTAGTTCGTCAGTTCAATGTTAATGTCAGCGATAACATCTCGTCAGCACGATCGAGTGAAATAGCAATAGAATACGCAGTGTCGATTTCATTTGTAATAATTATTCATAACGGGCGAAAATGTCGCACACACACACAGCTGCACGAAAAATGCGAAAGTACTGTCGTCGTCGCTGCTGCTTCTGTGTGTCACCCAGCAGTGTTTTTGCACTGCGCGTTTTCGCATCCGCGTTGCGGCCAACTGGCGTATAATGTACCATTCAACAAGACAATTGCAACTACGACGACGCGTCTTGTGTGCGCTCACGAAGAAGTCATTTGTATGGGAAATGTGAAATCACCGAGAAAAAAATGTAGACAAAATACGGCGCCTTCTGCTCGCATATCACCTGGCACGATATCAATTACAGTGCGCGCGACACAAACAGGTGACAACAAAGTACGCAACACTGGCTGCCGGTGTCGACGCGCGCGATGCGTTTTCATGGCCGTGCGAACTCGTTAGCAAAATGTGTTCAAACGCTCATGATTTTCGCGCGCGCGCAGCCGTTTTCTCTCGTTACATACACACATACTGACACATCACATAACAAAAGTGCATGTCACCGTCGTGCTCACGCACTGCTGCAAAAAATATATGTTTACACAAGTATTCATGTCATTTATTTCATTATACACACATTACACCGAATACGGAGGAGCATTTAACAGCAACTGGAGGACAACATTTATGTGATTATGTGTACATACTAGGATATAATATCATTGAATTAGAAGTAGCAAACATTCATTCGAACGATGAGGAAAATTGTAATTTAAGTTGACCACCGTTGGCGCCACCACCACCGCCACAATTATGACTGCACTTCGAGCAGCATTTGAAGTCCTCATGTGCCCGATTTTCATCGCCCAGATCATCATCATCAGCACCCGCTAAACCGAATGCCTCCTCCACGCGTGTCTCCGTTCGCTCCGCCACGCCCATCGCATCGTAGTCAGCGAAAAACTCCGATCCGGGTGACTCGATCGAATTGATGCGTCGGCCCCATTCGTCCGAGATGCGCACCTTGAAATTGGGCACCAATCGCGCCACTGGTCGTTGAGCATCGCCACTGGGTGAGCCCGCTCCTCCTCCTCCGAATGCGGCCGCAAATGTCTTCCAATTGACCCGCTCCTCGAAATCGCATTCGGAAATGTTGGCCAGACCGGAGGGAGTCTGCTGGAACAGCTGCTCGTAGTAGTGCGGATCGCGGGTGCGTTTGTGCAGATGCAGGTCGAAGCTGCGATTGTAGAAGGCGCAAATGGGCGCCGGTATGTCGGGCGGTCGGGAGGGCGGTGCGTCGGCGGTGTAGTTGGTGTGGCGGACGTGTTCGGGCGGCGATGGCGGCGGTGATGGTGGTGTGGATGGTGTTGACATTGTAGTGTAGTGTGAGAATTTGTAGGTTGGTGGGCTGAGCTGTGAATATGAACAAAAGGGGTAGAAAAAAACAATTCGAATATTAGATTTCTTGGATTTTCGATCGGGGGCGGAGGGTCCAGAAAGATGTGAAACAGTGTTAATATGAAGTATAAAAAATATAATTTTTTGTGAGACTGCAAATATCATCCGATTGGACTGAGTTTTTGTATATGTTCAATTGACACTGTTTAAAACATTGTTTATCACCCAAATATCCTAAAGTGTTTCTCAAAACATTCTATTACGCTTTTACCTCAAAATAGTCGAGCAAATTAGCATGTTTTCACGAAAAATCATACCTAGAAAGGTCGATTTGAGATAGTAAACATAATCCGAAAAATTTGAAAATTATGAATAACACAATTTTCCAAGACTTCAGATATATTTATTTTCCCAAGGTACTTTACTTTTTTTATCCGGAATTATTGAAATTCGCGAAATTTTCATTTTTCAGAATTTCGTCTATAATTTTGCTACCTTGTTTTCGGTCACTTATTAGCAACCTAAGATCGTCAACTCGCTTTTATATTTTTACATGACACTTTTCATAACTTGAAATTTTTAAATTTAACGCGATTCCGAACTTTGGGTCGACCTGCAGAGCTACAAACATGAAGGCATGTCTTTCCTAAGAATACCAAATTTCAACGCAATTTCGGGAGGCAAAAGACTTTTAAAGAAATTATATTTTTTATACTTCATATTAACATTGACTCACATCTTTCTGGACCCCCTCCCACCGCCAGAATTTCAACCATAATGGGCTTCCTAGACCTCTACAGAGACTATTAATATACTTATTTTCACAATTCCATGTGTCTGGCCATAAACGACACATAAAGTCAAGATTTTTTTTCCATGAGCACATATTTTGGAGAAGAAAGTCCTTGATTTTATTTGCACTGAGTATCTGATATCGTGCCAAGTTCGTGCAGACAGAACAACTTATTGAATGCAAAGAGCATAACATCTTCCTCTATAACGCTAGAATTACAATTTTACGCAGCTGATTAAACTTTAGATTAAGTCAACATTTTATTTATTATTTTGTATGTTTGAACTAATTATTTTCGCCTTTGCAGCTTATTTTCTTCCAAAATATCCTCATTTGTTCAATGAGTAGCACCACACTTAAAGCCATTGTCAGTATTCGTTGGAATTTCAGAGCCTCTCACATTTTTTTCAAAATTACGTTTATATCATTCTAACGTTCCATGGAAAACAAAATTCATAACATTCTAAACATTAGGTCACTACAAATTGATGAAAATAAGACATGTGGCTGACTATTTTCATTTAGCATATAGAAATTACACAACGTCTGAAGATACATATCTCATGTCCTTATGATGTAAGGCTTGTGCAATTTCATATGGATCTTACGGAAGAAAAGAAATGTCCGAATGCCAAGTTTGAGCTTCATGAGACAACTGGTTTGAAAGATACAGCTAGTCGAAATGATGGCTCTACCTTTAAGTATATATTTTTTATTCGAATGATTCAATAACAAATAAAATTAAAAAAAAAGAATAAAAGTTCCGAACAATCGGCGTACATGGGTTAAAATATCATTACAAAAAAAACTGAGGATTCCATGTCAAATTCAAAAATCATAATTTTATCATTTCCAGATAACGATTAACCTTCTGATCCACTCTAAACTGATCCATTCCAAGCAAAGACAACAACCACCCACCCACCTTGAGCTGCAGGGTGGTCGGTACTGCAGAGCCACAGCCGCCTGTGTGGAATGTGTCTGGACTGTGTCTAGTTGGGACTGGAGCTGATTCGCCCAGTGGTAGTGTGTGCGCTCGCTCGCTGACCGGCCGAATGCTGCGTGGTCTGGGCGGTTTGCTTGGCTGCCGAACCGCCAGAGGCCGGCACTCATAAACTGCGAGCGGACAGAGTCGGTTAGAATTTCAATTTCGTTTGGTTTAACGCACGCAAATAGGTTGCAAATATTGATATTTACCTGACTGGAATTGAGTGAAAAAGCGTGCAGATTATTTGATAACAAGGAAATGATACACACACAAGACACACATGCACAGAGCTACACACAGAGAACAACATCAACGGCACGGCACAACATCGAGTATGAGATGGGGAGCAGAGAAATGCGCTACAGTACCTTCCGTTCGTACCTTCCCTGTCGTCGGCGGTCGTCGTCGTCGCCACGTCTTCGGCAATGGCCTCGGGCAGCGCGCCGACGACCAAGTGCTTGTCATCGGTGTCGGAGCCGTGTCGCCAGTTGTGTGTTGTTGCCTCCAGACTGTGGAAGACCAGATCGATGCGAGAGTCCAGCGAGAATTGCTTGCCTGGTATAAAAAATATTGAGACGTTATGTCGAGAAACCATTTCACTGCTTCGTCTTGATGTCGCCGATCGACCATGTTTTTTATCTGGTTGATTTAGTGGCGAAATTGAGATATGCAGTAAAATTTGTATCTCGAATTGGATCATCATTGAAACCCTGTGATATATTTAATTGAGCATTACGTTTTTTATGATTCGAACGATAAGTCTCGCATAGGAACATAGTATATGTTATTGAAAAGGTGGCGAACACCACTTGAATATTGTCTTGAACAGTTTTGTTCTCGGATGATGCATTACATTGTAAGATCTCGTCAAAGATGGACATCACAAAACAGGAAAATTCGACCTGTTTTGTCTTGAGAGTTTGAATAGCCCGATTTATGTTTCGTGGAGTTCGCTTGTCCAAAACCAGACAAATGAACGAACAAACCGATGCATTGTCGACTCAAATCTGACGACGATAACTATATTAAATATAATCAGTGGGAAGAAGGCAAAAATAATAGAAACGTTGAATATTTTTTTCATCGTTCAGCCCTCTATAATATTCTATCGAATATTTTGCGATTGCCGTCTGTCTATTCCATAGCCTCGTTTACTCATATCTCACGAAACTATGTATACAATATAATTACATTTGTTTAGATGCAGTATTGAAGAGAAAAGCTTGGAGATTGGTGATTTCTTCAAAAAGTAGAAGTGAAACATTACAGGCGAAAATGTCAGTATTCAAATGATCGTATCCTGTGCCAAAGAGCCTATTGGCCGTCATTCTTTTGAACGCATATCTTCATTTTTCCCTAGTTGAAGCCCACGACATCAACTGCATATCCTCCCCTTTGAAGCGCACTCACCTGACATCAGAATCCCGCGCACACGACGTCGCATTGCCGGCGAATTCTGGCTCTATAGGAGAAAAAAACACATGTAGTACTACCCGAAAATCAACTCTGGAGTGATAAAATCGCGCCACACCTTCGGTCGTTAAAAACCAATCAAAACCCAAACGAACGCAAATACCGCGAAACGGGACACCGAACTAACTATGTGCACAAACCGCACACTCTCGTCAACATCAACTTACGGCCGTCATTCGGATGCCCGCATACTCGTTGGCCACGAACGCATCGTCCGAATCGCAAATGGCCACGAACGAGCCGTTCACGATTTTCGGCGACATCGGCGTGTTGGCCAGCAACAGGCTGGAGCCGAACGCCTCGCAAATCTCTCGTGTTTCTGTACAATTCGGTTTATGTTGGGGGTTCGCGGAGGGCGGAGGCGGACGAGGTCGGAGGGGCGCAAACGGGGTGTACGTTAATAATAGAAAATATTATTTAGCAATATTGAAAAATATGCATACTTTCAAAAATCATAAGAGGAGGTTCCTGGAGCACACCTAGCCAAACACACTCGATCTATCAAAGCTATGAATTAAAAAACTACACTAGGGGGGCATATGGGCCAGCACTGACCTTTCAGCGTGACGCGCGCCGCCGCCGCCTTGTCCACCGCCTTGGTGCGCTGTTCGGCCAGCACCTCGGCGGTGACCACGCGAATCTCGTGCCAATCGGTGCAGATGTCCTCGACCGTCGTGTGCGTCGACGTGACCGTGAAGCGGATGACGTATTTGCCCTTGAGCGACGACGGCACGCAGTGCAGCCGGCCGCGATGGTTCAGGCGCTTCAGCAGCTTCTCGGTGAGCTCATTCTCGCCCTTGATGCGGAACACCACCATTCCTGCGCCGGGCAACAAGGTAAGGTGCGTGCTCATGTGAGCGATTAGCATTATTACATAATGTTTGCGCTAATGTACGCTGATTTGGCGGCTTGGGGGTTTGGCTATGATCGGGTTGAACGAACTTGTATCGCTTACTTGTACATATTTGGCACACGCACAAAAATAAACACACGCACACACACACACCCGAAAATCGACGCGCACATACACATATGACGCCCGCATGACAACAGCGCAAAAGACCTGACGCAACGGTGACGATGTGTGGTGGTAATGCAAATAATGTAAGCAAATTGCTCATTTAGCCGAATCCCGCCAAACGAGTGCTTAGACTGCACACAGTAGATTATAATATCGCGATATGCCGTGATATTATGCGCATACCTGTCGAAGATATTAAATAATTTTTTGCGCGTGTTGACAGCCGAAGTTGCCGAGCTCATACAGTGGATCTCACATGGATATTACCAAGAACATTTTGAAGTTATAATATTTATATTTATCTTATGATTTTTCATAAAAAAGAAATCCGAGAGCACAAAATGGCATCTAACAGTGTTAAAATTTATCCGCAGTTTAGCCATACCTTCGATGCTTGGTAACAACCTATTTTAAAGATAACTTTCAGAAGAATGCCTGCCGTTCCTTTCCAGGGTCACTGACAATAGTCAGATTTCGCATGTAGACCAGAATATGATTGCTTCACTATCCACAAGAATATACAGCTCATTTATGCCGGTCGGTGTCCAGATATCAAGTCCAAAACTTCAACATTTTCTTGGTAACATACATGTGAGATCCACTGTACATACTCACATAAGCATACATACGATACATACCTAGATGCCGAGCTGCGGGTATCTCGAAGCGCTGGTCGGCAAGAACAAGGGCCTCAAACTTTTGCGCCAATCGTACGCCCTGCGAATAATATACGCACAGACACAGTCAGCTCACATCAGCGATACGGTAAGCGGCAAGCGCTTGTTCGCACATTAAAATGTACATATTAACATAGTGTATGATTATGTATACAAATTGAGTAGATTGGGACGAAATAACGCTTTGCTCTGATGTGGTCGGATGTTATCCGAAAATCACGATTAAAATCATACAAAGACAAATTCTTTCTAGTCGATTTAGAACAGTCTAGTCAAGTGTCTCCACTAGACTCTATCATCTACGGAAAAACGATTGAGAAAAGTATTATTCAGCAAGAGCTCAGAGAAATTCGTTTTCAATTGCGCAAAATCCTACAAACAATTGGGAATCGTCTGGTGCGATTTGTATGTAAGCGAATCAGTTGTGTCTTGTGTCAGTTGTGAAGAAAAATACAGGATATTTCAGGAACAGAATACAGCTGATAGTAACGATTTAACATCCAAAACAGAGTCGATCGAACAGAAAACATCATTCTGAACCTGTCCAACATTTAGGCCTGTTTTAGCATGTTGAGCCTGTGTGTGTACGCACCTCACGAATGTGACATTGCAAACCGGTGATGCCATAGTTGCGTATGACGAACCACAATTTCAGCGCACGGAACCGTTTGCTGAGCGGTATTTGCCAGTGCTGACAGCCGGCCAACGACAGCGCAGCAATCGCAGCATTGGATCAAGTACATGTACGCAGACATTCGGGTTGGAATACAAAAAACATATTACATATGAGTAGTAGGCAATTAGCGATTACTCATGAATCGCGATATGGGCAAAGACGATTAGTATGCAAAATGTATTCGACGGTTATATATGTTACCATGTAATCAATCGCAAGACCTGTGTGTATGTGTGCGAGCGCACCGAAACAGAAGATTTGAAATAATATTGTTATACGTCTGATCTGACATTGAGTCAATGATTGATGAAGTGCGTGAGTTGTGCTGAAGCTGAAGCGTACGAACCCGAGTTCTCGTGCTGCAAGTACAGCGGCTCGACATTGAAGGTGCGATGGAGTGCACCACTGTTTCTCACCCTGTTGAGTGGCATAGGAATGTTACACAAGCGATAAAAAAAACCAATCACACCCAAAATCGTACGTACCACAGAGCAGTACAGTCGAAATGAACCATCAGCCACTTAGACGGGTTGAAGGCGATCGAATCCGCTTTTTCGACGCCCTTTAGCCAGCCCCGATGCTCCGGACATACGAACGAGCTGCCCGCGTACGCGGCGTCCACGTGCACCCACACATTGTGCTTGAGACAAATGTCCGTTATCTGCAAGCAGCCCAAAAAACGGACGGATTAATAGACGAGTATTTTTAGCACCAGAAATGTGTGCATACCTCATCCAAATTGTCAAACGAACATGCGCCCGTCGTTCCGAGTGTCGCGCAAACCTGCAAACATTATTTAAACCATTTTATAAGTACGGGTAATTAGTCATATTACGTTGGTGCGTGCGCACGCGCTTGTTTAGTCCCCAGGGAAAATGCAATTCCGTCTATCGGACGAAATCAACTCGGACCACGCAGCTGCGTGCATCAACGGAATGGACGCATTGCACGACGTCGGCCGTAAATCGGCTTTGTCAACGCCACATAAAATAATGATACAGTCCCTACTGTCACCACCGCCACCCACCAACATCCGCCGACAACGCATTACGCCAGCGCGTCCAACTTATCGTCCAACATATGTATGTTTGTATAAATGCAAAACGAAACGTATACGCACCCAAAACGGCACCAGACCCAATTTGATGTCGTCCTCGATGGCCGCCTGCAGTGCGGCTCCGCGCAGCGATAAATTCTCATCCGATTCGATGTAGCGCATTCGCACCAATCCTGCAAATTACCCAGCAATCACGACGCATTTACTACATAGATATTGCGTCTTTATCAGTAGCGATAGTTCATCATTTGGATTCTTTCGTCATATTCGAATGGTTATTACAAGAAAACTATCACAGATAGCCGGACCGGCGAACTTCGTCTCGCCATATACCAAACAACAACAAGAAACAACTATCGATATTTAAAACCCATTGCGCAATGTAGTAATTTCTAATTTCATAATCTTATTCTTTTTTTTTTACTGGAAATCCTATAGGTTTTGAACCCTCTTCCATACTCCCCGTAAACATGTACTGCCGATACAAAATAACCGTTCATCATATTCTTCCATTTTATCCCGTCCGGGGGACTTTGGGTGTACATACAGCTTCGGTCCAGGACCGCCATCGGA
>JANTBZ010085890.1:0-18788 GCA_024741255.1 Exechia fusca | reverse complement strand
TCTGCACAAATATGCCGAAGCATAAGTACAGAAGGAGTAGCTGGTACGTTACAAATTCACTCCTTGGTTTGTCCGGAATATGGGATTTACAGAGTTCATAGGTACAACAGTGTTTACATTAGGATTTATGTTTGACGACGTGATGGTAGAGTGGTTAACGAAGACGGGGTTTGGATTACTATTTGTCCATTTGTCTACTATTTTTCGAATTTATCAATCACGTCGTCGAAACAGTGTAGAAATTCTCTAAGAATATTTCGAGTAGACTCAGCATAGCTGTCAAAATGCTCTCACTTGGCCAACCCAGTATATTTCATAGGGAAAATGTTGATCGAAATGGTGTATTACGATTAGTTAATATAACGAGAAGCTTTGGGAATTCTGCTTTAGTCAACAATGCATGGTTGAGTGAAATCTTGACTTGTTGATAAAAGGAGCCTATCAACAGTAAATAAATATACCTGTACACGTTTGATTCCAAATACATTCGCCCAACACCCCTTGGAGGGGCACAATGTATGTATATGATGTTGAAATCTGTGGCTTACAAACGGCACGTGACTTCACCAACATGCATTCGATGCTGATTTGAGAAATTATTCCTACTAAATCTGACAAGACAGAGACATACAATTTATGTCGCCGTTTCAAATAGGATTTTAATTGATGATTTGAAAGGTTAAATAAACATTCACGTCTGTGACGAAAGTAAAGAGGATTGAAATTTAGTTCTGGTATGAGTGTGATAGAATGAGAGTATCGACGATTGTCTGTGATCAAAAAAATATGTATGCATTATTTGGATTTAAGTTTTGTCATGACTTATTTTCCTCAAATGTATAACGATGTGCTTCGAATCCCCGAAACGAGACTTCAAATTTATCAAACGCGACGTCAAAACAAAAAAGAACTGTGTAATGTAAATGTTGGATTGACAGTTATCACTCGTCCAGTGAAGTTAAGCGCTGATCTCGTTCTAGTAAAAGCTGTCTGTTTGAGTGAAACTGCCGTGTTGATATACTGGTGCCTATTAACAATATATATAACCTGAAAAAGCTTCGAATACAGCCGCCCAACACTCCTTAATGAGGTAAATGGATGTAGATGGTGATGCCTCATGATCGGAAGGTCCTGGGTTCAATCGATATAGATGCGAATCTTTCTCCTAACGATGATCCAAGGAAGGATGTTAATTGTTGCCCAATGTTGTCTTTGGAGACAGGCCAAGACCCTTTTCGGGATGTAGTGCCGTTAAGCAAGCAATAGCAAGTAGAAGTAACGATGCTGCCAAACAGAAACTCAATTTCTAATGATATTTTAGGACGATCAACATCGGTCAGTATATACATCCATTCTAACACTTCTCTCCCACCAGATCCCAACATTCCCGAGACGGGCGCCCAGCTCGCGCGCTCCAACAACGGCGCGGACAACTGCTGCTATCGCTACTGCAGCGCCAATCCCGTCGACGGCGTCTGCGCCGTCTGCGATCGACCAGCCGCCGGCAGCGACGACGACGACGACGCCCCATCGGCCGACGGCGAAGCGGTCAATCGCCTGGCCGCCACCGCCACTGCCGCCTCGGACTCGGACAGCTGGTGGCAGCTGCACAACGCCGACGATACGCAGGAGATGGCCGCTCAGTGTCCGGCCGTCGTGCCCGCGGCAACCGGTCCGCGCTGCCAGACCCCGTTCCAGGTGTCGATGTCGGCGCGATCGGCGGCCGCCGCCAGCGCGTGGCCAACGTCGCCACGACGACGACGGATGCCGCATCGGACGACAACGATGACGCGGCTCGTCGATGCGGTCTCGCTGTCGTGGCAGTCTGGCTGGCTGCGATCGCTGCTCGTCGACGGCGGCTGCTCGACGATGCCGCCGACGAGCCGGAGTTCGTGCTGGTGGTGGCCACCGGTTGCCGCCGTCGCGTTGCAACGATTGCTGGTCGCTGTTTTGTGCTGCGGCGTGCTGGAGCGGCTGCTGGTCGGCGTGCTGCGCATGCTGCAGCGGCGAGTCGGCGGCGGCGGCGGCGGCGGCGATGACGAATTGGTGGTCGCCACATCGATGGGCCGGTGTGCCGGCGCCCTGGCGCTGGGCGTGCTGTGGAGCAGCGTCGCGTCATAGTCTTCAATAACACATACCTGCCACCTATTAAGCATTAGTCTAACGACAGAGGGAGGAGGAGAAGAAGTAAAAGGAGGAGGAGGAGAAGGAGAAGAGCGACGAACACGACGACGGAGGAGCGAGAGCTGCCAGCAGAAGCAGCGGCAGCGGGCGATTTGGCGACGCTGGCGGCCGGACGAACGTGACGGCCGGATCCGGCGTCTTGTCTTGTTGTAAGCGCATCGATGTGTGGGTGGATGTGCGATGCGCAAAAACGCGGAGGTCGACGCGATAGCTGAGTTGAATGGACTGGAGGAGAATTAACAGAAAATTAATTATAACAAAATATATATATACATATATACGAAATATTGAAACATTTGAAAAACCGTACATGTTTACACACTCGACAACACACACACACACACAACACACACCCAAAAACCACCCCAGTTACAGATAAAACACGCAACATGATTGAATACACACGAGCCCACACACCCACACGGACAAATTTAGAACAACATATTATCGTGACACTGCAGTTTTGAAGCACCACACACACACACAAACACACACCACAATCATGAGCGCGGAGCTGACGGATTTTGTTAGTATAGACGCACACATATTATTATTGTACGAGTTAGGAGAGAGCACATCATCGCAAACAAATCGCCCACACACATTAGACAAAGACGCCAGTCATTGTTCGCTGGTCTAACGAATGTACGCGTAGTTGGTGTGCGAGATTTTCCGACAAATATGCGGCCACATACAGACACACACACACATACACACACATCCACTTTCCACCCTTGTCTCAGGAGCACGGTACAAATTTCGTTTATCGTTTTATCTGAATTTCGGAATCGTTCACATCAATACAGGGATGCAATTTGTTTGTCATTGTTGTTATCTCGTTTTTTTTAATCACTGTGCAATACACAATATTATCCTAAGCAAATTCGATTTCAATTGGTTGTTAGTAATGCGTATATTACGTTAACATAATAATTTATACTACACAGACGATGTCATAGCTGCTAATGTATTGGAGATACATGAATCCGGACTATTTGAATACGTCAAATCTACATACTATGGAAATCAATACGCATACGACTACTAACCCCGCGCATCGTGTGGGCTCTTTCTTGCGATCAAAAACTACGCCAAGAAATACTTCTTAAACCCTAATCCATTTATCACCAGATATATTTTATAGAACAAAAAACGAGTGATCTCAAACACCAAAAAATTAGCCACTCCAGGTTACTTTGAGCCAAGACACACATGAAACCCAGATGACCCTATTACATACGCGCAATACACAATTACACTCTGACTCGAGCGCGTGCCACGACGTAGAATATATTTTTAAAGAAACTAATGAACCACGAACACAGCCACACACATCTAACAAATAATACACAGATCAAATCAAGATTATAACGTAAAGAACGATGTGTAATTCTAACGGTATGAACACACAGACATCACAATACAGAAGCAAAGGTCCGATTTTAGATGGGGTGTGACATCGCAAAGTAACAACAAAACCACTTGTGCACACTCGAAGAATTGTCGAAATGGTTAAATCTAGATATTATATAGGACATGGTCGAACATAAACGAAATCGAAAATGAAAATCATCAAAAACAAATATTTCATGTAGCCCCGTCAATTTTTACAAGAATTGCTGTTAATTAATTGTATGAACCAAACCAACCACCATTCACACAACACACTCACATCCATATTTCGAACGCAAATAAGAGGCTAGACCGATTTTTGTGTTCGTGTTCGACGTACATAACTCACACACAACATAATACAACACACAACACTGACAATGAACGTTATTATCGGCAAAACTCTCTGCTTAACAACCACAAAATAATTCGTATTTTATAGTAATTAACGATTAAAGATGGACACAAAACGAACCATACCAAGTTCTGTAAATACAGCATACACACGAGTACTATATCACTATAGTATTCCATTACTAATCTATATTTCGCAACCAACTCACTCACTTACTCACCTCGACTCAACTCAACTCACCTCACCTAACCCACATAACCACAACACACCAGTCCCTGAAACACAAAAATTGTATAAATGATCCTTCCTCTGATGTTACCAATATACAACATAGTTGACAACCAAAAACAATCAGGCGCGCAATTCAGCACACCAATAAAACGCATACTTTAGCCCGTCGGAGCGCGGACAGATATATATGGTTAGTTGCGCAATGTTGTAATATAGATATCGGAATTAAGTCTTCACCTTCGATTTTGTTCGACGCTACGAATTTCCGAGTCTTCAGTTGAATATGATTTGCACAAGAAAATGGCATTCTGGATGGAATTTGTGGGTATCAGGACCATAGTTCAATCGCATCTATACATAAATGCAGTGTATACACAACAACAACATTAAAACACAATACGATAAATCGTTAGTTTCTGTATTTGAGAAGACAACAGAATGTAGGACAACAAGTTTACCAATAAATTATGTGAAAATTAAAAGACACTCACAAACATACCAACACTTTGTATAGGTAATATAAGTAGGTTATACTGGTTTTATTTGGGTGATCTATTTGTCGGATATCGGTTTATTTTTCAAGTTGTGCACTGAACCATCTTTTGAATCACAGCATATTTTATCTTTGTATGACTTTGCATGCTCACCTCAAAACGCATGTCAACCAAAAAGTATCGCAATTATACAGACACATAACATACACGCACACACTTACATAATTATGAAGTATTGATATATATATGACTAGTTAACATGAATAGATGCCTAATAATAACAAAAAACAACAAAAGAGAGAGAAGGAGTAAGAGGATGACGATGAATTTGCATGTAGTGTCGCCCTGAACGGTTCAGGCGCACATCGACAACACAGTCTAGTTACAATTTGCGACACCACCACGCCAGCCAGTGAATGCGAATTTATTGGTACAGCAATATTATATACTGAACGAATAAAACAAGATACAAAAAATCTCATCACACACCACATATTTATAAAAAGGATTTAATATATAACAACAGTACATGGCGTATATCTTTGTATATGGTTTATTTAGTTACACGAACAACGTTTTTTTGTATAGTTGAAATTTGTATGAGAAACACACAAAACAAATGTCCTGTTATTATTAGCCCAGATAAAAGCTAACACTGAACAAACGAAAACGTGTATGGATAGTTAACGTGAACGCGTGTGAATGAGACACTGAACGGTATATGTATAACGTAAAGCAGTATAACAAGTAGAATCGTAATCGACGAGAACTTCTGCCTCTCGCCCAGCATCAAATCACATCCGTACTAAAACTTTCAAATTTTGCAACACACCACTAGAGCTCGTACTGGAATGTTGTATGTGTGTGAAAATCAACAGATTCATTTATATTCTTCATTCATCATTAGCGGTAAATTTATACTAATTTTATTCACAATGTGATGCGTTTGAGTTGTTTTTGGTTGGAATATTATGATCACACAAATCTTCGCTGTTAACATATTGGTATTATTGTTGGGCATGAAGTGTCGATAAGTATTTTAATACGAACAAACAACGGTGTGTAACCAGCAGTCAGCCTATCCTCTGAACAAAAATAGTGAAGATGATGAATTTTGTGTTTGTAGCATAATTGAATATATATGAGATGCCATAACAATACAGATGCAACAGCATTCACAACAACAACCATAAAATCAATCTATTCCCACAAAAAATATACGTTTCACTGTTTTTATAAAGCCAGAATTTTAATATAATAAATGAGAAAAGAAATACTATTATATATAGACAGAGAGAGATTCATGTAAAAACACATTATATTTAAAATGGTCAAACAACAACAACACACACTCACAGACATTTGCACACCGCTTTCAACTCAGTCTTATAAGGACACAAGCTGACACAAAAGGCCACTTTGCAGTGGAAATGACAATGTCAAAACAGAATAACCACCACTACCAACATCGCAACTGGGATGATAACGAATAAATCACTGTATAAGATATCTGACGAAAACACCAACGTTTAAAAATCCACCCCCACCCAAGCACACAACACCACATAAACACATCAGCAATATATTGAAACAGGTTCAAAGAATAAATAAACGCGCGTTAACAACAACAACAACAAAAAACCCGTTCTTGATACGCGAAAGTTTCTGTATGTGTGTGAGTGTCGTCAACTCGCGAAATGGTCGAAGTGGACTTGTTGGCCGATTCCAAAACACTGAATTTGTTCATCTAGTGAAAACTCTGGATATCTACAACCAATTAGTTTTAACACAAAATGCATATGTAGACTACTGAATACCGAACAGACAAAACTCGGATAACAAAAAAAACAACAAATTTGTGATACAAATCAGCAAATATTCGCCGAAATCACCATGTTATGCATAACATCGACCATCACCGCCAAACCATAACGATTGCATTCTGATTTATTGATTGTCTTCACACAGTCCATGTGTCAATTAATTGTCCCAACCTATTTATATATCGACCAACCCACAGCGCGACGAATCCGTATATCCCATTGTTTCGCTGGCCATTGATTTCATTGTTAAATGTCAATTGATTTGCTCGATGGCAATCGATACCGCGTTCATCAGCATTCGCGCAACAATCGAAACGAATAAATGATAGGACATAGTATAATTCAACGGCGTACGAATACGCCTTTCAACTCGCATTCCAGTGGGAACATTATACTGAACTCTAGCGCCCATAAGCTGAGCACACAAACACCCACAAACACACATACATACACACAAGCACACCAACATTTTCACAAAAATCGGGATAACGAATTCGAACTAAAATGCCTGTTACGAGATTCATCGCGCTCTGGCGCATGTGCACATGTGCCGTACCAACTTGAAAATAGAGTCATGTGCGTACGATTCGGCGATCGCACCCAAATTCAACTAGCCACGAACATTCTATACTCACATTTCAAAATCTACTATGAAATACGCACATCGCGCACCACTCCACAACAAAAAAAAACCAACAAACAAAACCAACCATCCACGTGTGTGCGTGCGAAACGCAACGATATGAACGCGAACCAGATAGCAACCAAAACAATTCAACAAGTAAAAAAACACCTACTCCAACTATGAATAATATTAATGAAGATACAATAAGATAAAACGGTGCGGTTGGCTCGGAGAGGCTCGACTCTTCATCGGTCGGCATAGTAATAAACAAAATTGCAAACAACACACGACACACACACTCACATACTTTCACACATGCCAACAATATACCAGAAACAACCGACACGGATTTTCCTGAGCACCAAAACACCAACTCACACACACTCACATTCTAACTGATCACACCAACACACTCACACATGGAACACTATCAAATTATACCTTTAAAATTGACACAGAAAACAGCAAAAATATGTACGTGTTGGTTCGATTTAAAGAGCATTAAAATGTTAGAAAAAACCCGTCAACTGTGTTATGTCGTCTTTGATTTTAGGCCCACTTATAAAATCCCAACGCCGCCAAAACATTTCTGGAACAATATATATTTTGATACGGTTCTTGTAAATCATTTCGTGTTTCGCAAGAATCGTGATGTCTTGTAGAGCGTGCACAATTGTGGATATACTGGTTTTAAATTAAATACTGTCAAAACATGTGTGTTTTTTAGCCGTGTTAACAGACCTGAACGTGTGCGGGTGAGTGTGGGTGTGTGTGAATGAGTGTGTGTAACGTAGCCTGTATCAACAAGACTGAAAATGCATAAGCCATCGAACGAGTTCTGCATGCAACCAGGATCAATCTGAGAGTTTCTTACTTCAAGTAGCATATTTTTTTGCGTCTTTTCCGGCCTAATCAGCATAATGTATTTTAGTAGTTTTAGAGTTGAATGAATTCGTGCTATTATTTGATCAACGACGAAAGTGGCGTGTTTGTCAAATGGAGGTTGTATTTGGATATCTCGGATAGAGTTGGAGATATTGTTCGGACTAAACCACTATATTCTACTATATTGATCTTCATTAGATTAATGTATTTATGGTAATAAAAAACGTGGTAGATTTGAACTGATTGTATATAGGTTTACTTTTCACATAGTCGTCGTTTCTACGATCTCTTAAGTCGATTATGTATAAGTGGGTGTGTTAGTTTTTTTGCATTGAGTAAGATAAGTTAGTTGATTAAATGGAAGTAAGTGTGAGCACACCAGTGGATAATTGTGTATTTATAGTGTGGTGTAAGTTGCTGTGGATCTGTGATGAATATATTCATAATTTCGTTTTTTGGTTTCAATAAATATTATATCTTTATGTGAATCATCAATCATCATATACTGTGTGTTGCCTCAACTTCAATACATTCTCTGGCTTGATCGCTAGGATCATAGTTCCTATCAACAAAAAAGACTTAATGTGGATTGTGAGTGTACAATTTGATTTTACAATTTGTGTGTATGTGTTCGCGTTTGATACTCACTCATTCTGGTTATATTTATCAAGGGGTTCTGTATTTTATCGCGCCGATACATTTGTTCTGTTTAAATTAAATTAAAGAATACATCTTATTGCTCAAATTGTATATAATATATTTAGTATTTATTGTTTTTTGTAATTCTCGTTTAAATGGACGTAACGCGTAGTATATGGTTTATGTTTTTTATGTTTTAGTGGGTGCACTAATCTTAGTTCAATTCAAATTATAACGTTTTACATGGAATTGCAAGTTGAATGTATTGGTTACTGTGTCATTGAATGTGTAATAAATACGACCTATTCGTAATTGACAACGGTTTTGTGTGTGATTTCATATGTTCATTTTTCCACCATCGAAAGATTTGTGTTGAGCGATGCTGATACACTGCTTATATTGTTGAAGAACTAGAATTTCGTTCGTAGCATGTCATGTGATCAGTTTTTTTTAAATAGGTTGGTATGCGAATCGTTAAAGCTTATTTTGGTTTACACGGTTGTGTGTTTGATTCGGTAAGTGCATTTATGATGCAAAAACGATTTCGAAAAGAATAATGGAATGATTGATTTTTAGTATATGATAAATGGTTTTAGATTCAATATGCAGTTGACATACTGACACATAAGTATTGTTTCCTAAAAATGGTGAGTCTAACTGTTCTCTCATTGTCTCAACCGTTAGATAGAATGTCGCTCGTCTCACACTTTTCGAATTTTTCTGAAGGTACTTGAAGGAATATTTATCCAATAAATGCTATATTGAATTTCATTTACTTGGTTCATGTTTCACGACTACTATCGCAGCATTCTTCATATAACAGTTGAATTTCATAGACTGTGTTAATATTATTATATCATATGCGTTCTTCATTTAAGTTTGGTATCAATTGCCTAACTACGATTTGTAATGATAAGTTGTCTAGTAATGGCTTCGGAACTGAATACATCAAAATGGTGTAGATATCGTTATTATATTCGAAATACTGTTTCAATGCTCTCCATTCCAATCATTCGTATTGTACACTGTTATCGGTTGTGGAGTAAGTACAGAAGTATGTATATATTTGAAGTAGGTGGCTGAATGGTTGTCGTTCTCAGGCAGACATTAGGTTCAATGCAGCCAAGCTCTAGCTATCATAATAACTGGTAAATGGTTCAAGAGCTGTGTAACGAAATTGCTTGTAGTGAGATATTTGATTACTAATAGTTTATTACTTTTTACAATCTAACTAGATTTATCTACAGTTTCTGTGTGTATTATTTGTATTTGTATCTAGAACGTCTTGTAAACGTAACAACACTTAAAAGTAAACTAAACATGTGTGAGTGTGTTTATGTATGTTCGTGTGTTTCGGGATTGTGTGAATTCTTGCGACTATGTCGAAAAATATATTTATACAATTGTCGCCAAATTCTCACAACACACTTTGCAATATTTGTCCAAAAATGTCTACAATGATTACGTTAAAATGGTGTTTTGGGTTGATTTCTCGGTTACTCGCTAACCTATAGCTAAAATATGTATAAGCGGAGATCTCCAGCAAGTTCAATCCAATAAATATAGATGTATTTATATATTGTTCGTTCGATGATGATGATATATAATCGACAAACGATTTCACTGGAATGAGAATATTGTTAGTGTCTCTAATATACCCAGCAATGAAGCATGCAACCAACTGCAACGCATACCTTTAAACGGTGATTGTTGGTGTTCGGATTGTTGCTAGATCGCGTCGAGCGCAGCACAGCTAACTTGGGCGGAACTCCTCCCGGTGTTGGCGGTCGAGCCTCTCTCTTTCGGCTCGTTCTTTCTGTAGTCTGCAATTGCAATTAAGTTTAGTTTGTATGATAGTTTTTATCCACGCAACCGGTTAATACTACTATATATTCTCATTACCAAACTAAAAATCAAACATCAAACGCTTACCAAAGTTTCCAATTGCTCATCCCAAACACTGATTCGAGTTGGGAATCCGTGAAAGCATCGAACATGTTAGTGGGAGTTAGTTACAGACACTTGAATAACAAACTACGCAAGCGTTACTCACTTGTTTTTTGATTGTCGCATAAACTGCTGGATTTTTCGCGCTGCTTGATTTTGCGTGCGTTGCGAGTAAGTTCGTCTAAACAAAAGAACAAAGTATTGTTAAACTCTTTCTTGAACGATAGGCCGAATCGCCACTCACTTCAATGGACCCGACGGACTGGACTCTTTGACCGCAATCGTTGCCGTCTGAATCGACGTGTAATAGTTCTGCAAACATTGCGAAGTCTGCTCACTCTGCTCATTCGCGATACCATCGTTGCTGCTGGTCTGTTGTCGGCCGACAGCGCTCTCGGCTGATGATTGTACCGACTTTTTGTACCGTTTGTACGTGCGATAGCCGTTCTGGATCACGAGGGCAGCGCGAGTCATTTGTCGATAGTAGGCATACTGCAACAATTGGGAGATATTTTATGATATTTTAATGATATTTTATGATATTTAAGTGATGATCTACTTAGATTGTGTGTGTCGTTGTGAATATAAATAGTTTTTAATTTTGTTTACTCTTTAATATATGTACAGGGTGCGCCATCTGTTGCGACACACTTTGAATCTTGAATAACTTTTTATGTAGACAACTTTTTCAAAATATTATTTCACACAAACTTAGTTTCTTCCTGTCTATTTTATGACCACCATGTTAAGAATATATCATCTAACAAATAACCGCTTTTATTTTGTATGCAACAAGACGCCTTTTTTCGTGCATTTTACATCAAATTGTACAGCGGATCGGTGGTAATAAGCAATATTTCCTGGTGAATGTTGGCTTTCAGTTGAGCTATGATCTGTGGCTTGTCAATGCTCTTCAAATACCCCTATAAAAGTAATCCCGCTGCGTCAAATCGGGTTAGCACGGCGGCCAGTCGAAATCGCGGTTTTTCGATATGACGCATCGGTCGAACATCGTGCGGATTAGCGTCATTGACTCGCGGCTAATGTGTGCTGTGAATCCGTTCTGATGGAAACAGCAGTGAGCCATGTAATTTTCAGTCATCTCCGTACGCTGGAAAATGTGATGCAAAATGCACGAATAAGGACATCTTTTTTTGTATCACATATTTAGGCAGTCATTTGTTGGATACTGTATTCAAATCATAATGGACATAAAATAGACAGGAACAATTGAGATTTGTGTGAACAAATAATTGGAAAAAGTTGTTCACATCAAAATTTATTCAAGTTTAAAAGTGTATCGCAAGTGTATGTACTTCATTGAAAACAAGTGATTATGCATTTTTGTTGGTTTCTTTAATATCTGCTTAATATCTCATTTTGAATAGGACCATCGCGCGATACTTCTATAGAGATGGCCCAACGATGAATAAATTATACTACAGTTTTGCCTGAAAAGATGTAGCCAGTCATATATTTCGCCTCAATCTTTAAATGCTCATAACTTCCATTATACGTGCCTCTAGTTTCAAACCTGAAAAGCTTTCTTTGATTGGTTGATTAGAAACGAATTCAATTAATTACAAGTTATATTCCTTCAGAGGCTCGATTTACATCTTTAACTATAAACATTTGGAAATCAGATTATATCGCGGTAAAATCAGCTTGGAAGATACCAACTTAAAACACCAACAAAAACATACACTCACCTGCTTGTACCGCCGATAGTAGTTCTGGATCACGATGGCAGCCGACCGCTCCTTGTCCTCCTCCAGCTTCTTGCGCCCCTTGTACGTGCGGTACGCCGTCTGAATGCACTTGGCCGCCTCGTACAGCTCGCGCTGCTCCACATCGGTCAGCGTCAGATTCGAGAAGGCCGACTCGAACGGATTGCCCACCGAGGAGGCCTGCAGGAACTCGCTGAACTCGGCCGTCGTCGGCGGCGGACTGGGCGACTGCTGGCTGCCCATTGTCACGACGCCGCCGCCTCCTCTCGCTCCTCTCGGCGGCATCGGCATCGCCGAAGCGAATCCGTCGCCATGCTGCTGCGGCAGCGGCGTCGCCGGCGTCATCGAGTAGCTGGCCGGACTCTGGAGCGCGCCGCCGCCCGACGAGCTGGCCGGACTCAGGCTGGAGCCGGGCGTGCCCGCATCGTGGTAGCGGTACGTCTGGTCGCTGAACTCGAAGCAGAACGCATCGCCGGCGGCATCGATGATGCTGTGCGACGGCAGTTGGCTGGTGTCGTGCAGCAGCGGCTCCATGAAAGAGTCGTGCGCCAACACAGCCAGCGCGGCCGATTCGGCGTCGTCGTCGTCGTGGTGGTGGTGGCCATCGTGGCCACTGCCGCTGCCGCCGCCTAGCTGAAGCAACAGCAGCGAGTCGGAGGGCTGCGCGAGATCGGCAGCCTCGTCCGCCTCGTGCTTGATGCGCTCGGGCATGGCGGCGATGATTTGCTCGGCGAGCGTGAGCACCTTGGCGTCGGTGTCCCCTGAGGTGTGGACAAGTTGTACGTTGATTAGTCGAACGGACATCGCGGTGTAACTATATTTTAGACACATGTGACACGATTGAACGGAGAAGCACGAAAGCAAGGCAAGCAGAATAAGGGATGCGGAAAAACGGAAGCATACAGTACCTGGATAGGGGGGTTGTTGTTGGTGATACAGTCGTGTTCGATGGGTGACTACATTATATCGTGATACATTGAAAACGGTTAACAATCGATACAGATGGTCTAACGTATGGTGTAAGAGCAGAAATGCCCATAGGCGAGAAACGCATAGCCGAGATGTGAATTTCCGTTGATCAATTACACAATAAAATTAAATAGAAAACGAAAGATTCGTTATTATAATTTTGAATAATGTTCTCCTGAATATGTTGTTCAGTTCCTTAATATATAATCATGTTTCTCTCAGCTATGTATTTAATGGGTTCTTTTCGAGCTGTAGCTTTATAGTCGAGAAAAGTACCTAGCGTTTCTCGACTATGAATTTCTCGATAAGAAACCACACCGAACCAACACCTTCCATAACTTCCTTCTACGGCTAACATCGACTAAATGACAGGTCACACAACACGGTACATCGATCGATATCATAGACAAACACTCTAGCCCACATAAATAGTATGTTGAAAACACCCAGAGACATTACACACAGTAACAACCATCGGCGTTGAGACTAACCTACGACCATTGACATGCCGCTGCCGCGACCACTGTCGGCATGCATCAACATGCGATGATCGCCCTGCGCATCAAACATGTTGTCAATGTTGCCGCTGTCGCCGACATCCATTGCGCTGCTGCTATTGGTGTCGATGTTGCAATCACTTGCCGGCGCTGGACTGGAGTCGCCAGTTTCACCTGATTTCATGATTTGCGTATTTTTCGATTACATAGGAGAACGGAAAATGTTCAATAGAGCGCGCATCCAATAGGAAATGTGAGCAACCGAAATTATGTGGAGTAAGCGGAATTCGTTGGAATGTATGTGTTTGTGTTTCAACTCGACTTACCTTCTAATTATGCTAATAAATCATTGATATACGAGTGTAAGAACTTCATCAAAATGCAGAATGTCAAAAATAACTTTCGGAAATAATTCAAATCGTGTAACTCGGTCGCATTCAAAACTATTGAACAACCCAGTCTGGTTCGCAGAGGAAATTGTGAAGCTCGCGTCATCTCCATTATGTTGAAAACCACCGATGCAACAACTTGGCAATACTCACACAATGCGAAATCCATTTTGCGAAGCGGCGACAACAGCGACAAATGGCCACCAAACGCCGACTGCAGGCCACCGTAAGTGCTCACGGAGGCCGTCGTCGTGGCCGTCGTCAAGTGTCCACCGATTGACTCGCTCAGAGCGAAACCATCGCTTGAGTCCTCGGTGCTGCTGATCGCGTAGGCCGTCGGCGATTGGACACTGTTCGTTGGCACCGGCAGCGACATACTCCGATCGAAACGCGACAGCTTCTGCTGCTGCTGCAGGTGATTGCGCAACAGTTTCTCCGAATGCGTCATCGTGCGCTGTTGACCCGACTCGACGCCGCTGATTCCACTGTCGACAGAGGAACGTTTCGCCAGACGTTGATTGAAGCTGGCCGGTGGACTCTGACTGCTTCATTATGGGTTGGAAAAGAAATAAGTAACATGTCGAAATAGTGGGAGCTAGACTCAGCAATACCGACCTCGTCACAGCTCCCGGTCGCAAAAACACCCCATCATGACTGCGACTGCTATGCATCGAGCCCATCGATCCCATCGGCGAACCGCAATCAGCGTCGAGCAGCAAACTGCTCCCACAACCAGCACCCGACGAGGACGCCATCAGCTCACTGCCCAGCATCGATCCCATCGGCCATTGGCTATGCAGCTGCTGTTGCTGTTGCTGCTGCGCATTCGTCGTCGCCGTCGTTGCCGCCGTTGCCTCTCCATACGAATGACTGCCAAACATCGGATTGCTATGCGTCAGCTGCCTCCGATACGGATCCTCTGCATCCGCATAGCCGCCCCCCAAAAATCCACCGTGCACCCGACCCCGGGCGCCAGCCGCCCTCTCCCGCCGCTCCGTCTCCAAGCGCCCAAACTCGCTGGCCAACTGCGCCCAACCGCCCGCCTCGCACACCTCCAGCGCCGTCTGCTGCGCCCGATTGCGCACATTCATTGCCGTCCCATTCCAGCGGAACAGCACCCGCGCACAGCCGCCATGGCCGCGCGCCAGCGACCACATCAGCGGCGTCCAGCCCAGCTGGTCCTCGCTCAGCGCGTCCACCTCCGTCTCCAGCACCGCGTTCGGGTTCTCTGCGCGCCACGCGAGCAGTGCGCACACCAGCTTGGCGTAGCCCAGGGCGGCGGCCAGATGCAGAAGGGTCATGCCCCGCGGGCCGCCAACCTGCCAGGTGCCCGGCGTCATGGCGCGCCACTGTTTGCCGGTCAGCGCCCGGCAGTAGGCCACCAGACGCTCCTCGGTGGCGTCGTTGCTGGCACCACCACCGGACGAGCCGCCAAGGACGTGCCGGCCGGCCGACGCTCCAGTGTCGCCGCGCGGCTCCGCCTTGATCTGCAGCCGCTCGTCGACGGCTTCGAGGCGCGTGTACAGGCTGAGTCGGAACAGCGTCTCGTTGGCCACCAGCGCAGTGGTTGAGGTGCCGTTGGCTGCAGCGAGGACCTGCGGCTGCGCGTCCTTGTACTCGAAGACCACCGAGTTGGAGACGACGTAGCCGTCGCAGGCGACCTGAACGGTGGCGAAGCCCGCCTCGTGGGCGGGGCAGAAGCAGCGCAGCACGCCGGCCTGGACGAGAGTGGTGGGCACGGGAAAGGCGTCGAAGAGAACGGTGTAGGTGGGCGTGGCGGAAGCCGGGCTGCTGGACGAGGAGGAAGATGAGGAGGGGGACGTGATGGTCGTTGTTGTCGGAGTGGCCGTTGGCGAGACCGAGTTCGGAGTTCGGCGTTCGGAGTTGGGCGGATGGCATTCCCATGGTCCGGTGATCAGCACCTTGACGCCGCCATCGGTGAACGACCAGTCGGGACTGTAGTCGCTGATGGTGCAAATGGTCTCCAGCTGGGACTGGGCGAGGTTGGCCGATGTTAGCGGTAGGGTGTTCTCGTGGACCTGAGTGTCATCGGTGTCATCGCCGTCGTCCTCGTCGTCTTCGTCCTCGTTCGTCTCGCCGTCGCCGTCGACGGTTCCGTCTTCCAATGCGGCGTTCAGTTGATGGTGATTCTGCTGCACGGGGTTCAAATAGTCCGACCCAGTGTTGAGGAAGCCGTGCTTGGTGTCCAGCTCGAGGTCGGGAAACTCGACGAACATGTCGAAGGCGTCCAGATTGACGTAGACATCGTCATCGGGTTGCGTGGGACCAACTGCAAGAACAGTTGGAGTTAGTATTGCGGTAGAAATGCTATGCTATATAATATTAGAACTCACCATCGTCACAACAATTGTTGATAAAGTCCATCGGATTAATGTCCGCATCGTCGCTGATGATTGGCTCCATACCAAGTGCACTATTATCCGCCATAGCCAGACTCTCCACACTAACGACTGCAGCAGTCGCCGATTGTGGCATATTGGCGCTTAGCGTTTTCTGTATATCCTCTTGCGATAGCTCGAGTGTTTCATTGAAAAACGATTCGACGTTGCCAGTCGACTCCTTGTCCGATGTCGGTGTCAGGGTCGTACTATCGCCCGCTACCCCATCATCTGTCGTTTCGGCTGGAATGTGTGCTGATTTGTCAATTTCAATGGCCTCGAGCTTGGGCACCAAATTGGCGGCAATCGGCCTGATGTCATCTTTGTGTTTATTCTGCTGTTGCTGTGAGTTGCCAACAAATGGCTGATGTTGATGTGACATAATGTTGTTCAGGAGGACGATGCTACCGTTGCTGGAGGTCTGCGATGATGTGATGAATGGAAGTTAGGGTTTTCATAATGACATTTTTGTTAAGAGTTTATACGAAGTAGCTCGCGTGCTAACTATATTTTTAATGTATTCAGGGCGATGTTCATGGATGTGACATAATGTTGTTATGTCTACTACATGCTTATTATAGCTCATATCGTACCTGCGACAAATTCAGCACTAGAGGCGGCACTGTTGACGTTCTCGATGCCACCGTCGTTGTCGTCGACGCCGACGTCGTCAAATTACCACCGTTATTATTATGTTTGCTAATATTGGTATTATTATTATGATTATTGTTGGTCGGATGCTGATTACTGGCTCGCAGTTGATTGGTGCCGAGTGAATTGGTGCTGCGAAGCTGCTGCTGTTGCGGCTGTTGCGTGAGATGTTGCTGCATCATCGGCATCGCCGGCTGATTGACGATCTGCGCCTGTGCGGCCGGTCGCTGATGGTGGTAGTTTTGCTGATGCTGTGCGGCCGGTATCGCTATAAACATGAGCGTAATGTAATTCAATTAGTCGTCTAGCTATGCGCAATCATCGCTGGCTACACTATACACGTGAGTTTATAATGTGTGCCATAAACAAATGAAACGACGACGACATTTAGAGAGAGAGTGAGAGCGAGTTAGCACATCATAAACGATTCGCACATACCTGCCGATGTCGATGCCGGCGCGGCATTGGTGTTGGTGCCGGTCGTTGAAGCCGACGACGACGCTATGCTGGTGGTCAGTGGTATCTGATTGTTATTGCTCAATTGGTTGCAATTACCGCCGTTGCTATTGGAATGCCGGGCGACAGCGTTCGCATTGTTGATTGCGACCATTTGCTGCTGCTGCTGCTGCTGGTGTTGCGCACTTGAAATGTGATTGGCATTATTTACACTTAAAGATGCCGCGGCGGCCGCAGCAATGTTGGCGGTATTGTTGGCGGCGGCGGTGGTGGTGGTTGGCGCAGCAGAGGTGGTGGACACGGTCGTCGATGCGGCGGCGGCGGCGGACAAAGTGAGGGCGGGAATTGTAGCGTTGCTGTGAAGCGACATGCCGTGCTGCTGCTGCTGTTGCTGTGGGTGGGTTTGCTGATGCAGTTGGGTGGTATGTGGGTGTTGGCTTTGGAGGTGATGGTTTTGGTGCTGCTGCTGCTGTTGCTGTTGGTGCTGTTGCTGCTGCTGAAAGTGATGGTGCTGCAGTTGTACTATGCTGTTGGACCGTGGCGCTGATGTTGATGTGTTGGCCGATTGCTGCGCGACGGCTGGAATGACTTGGAAGTTTATTGATGACGACGACGTCGACGACGACGATAGAACGGTGTTTATCGCTTGGTGTTGATGTTGCTGCTGCTGCTGCTGCAGCTGCTGGTGGTGCTGGTGCATTTGGTTGGACTGTATGTGATTGGCGTTCAGATGGTGGTTGTTGGGAGCGGTGTTGCTGTGATGTTGGTGCACTTCTGTGAGCTGGTCACGTCCGCGTCGGTCGACGTAGCGCGAGTACATCTGGAAGAATTATTACACGTGCGGATAAATGGGTGGTAAGTGAGCGAAGAATAAAGTTTATGTGTTACAACGAGTCAAGATAAAACAATAACGTCTTCATATTTAGAGTGTACCGCCGTATTTCTGTTCGCGATAGATTCTTCCACGTCCATGTAGAACAGTCTAGTCAAGTGTCTACACTAAACTGATCTACAACATATTACAGTTCTAACAGTCTAGGTTACATATTACTAGGGATTGCAGTCCGATATTATCGTTATCGGTATTATCGATAATATCGCTCATTTAGCTGTTATCGTTTTCGA
>JANTBZ010085889.1:0-41304 GCA_024741255.1 Exechia fusca | reverse complement strand
TGCCAATTATTCATAACAACTACACAAAAAACTTGGAAAAATCACAACAATAAAACTAATCCATGGATAAAAAATGTGTTATGATTTTCGTTTTAGGAGCACAATACGCATAAGAAATATTATATTTGAAGCGAGTATCTCACCAAAAGTAGAAATTTGTCGGTTAGTGATCAACCATAATGTTGAAAATATAATTTTTGGTATCGAGAAAGATAGAATTTGGTTAAGAGACCGTAACTTCTCACTCGAGTGACTTAGAGCAATGGAAAAATAATGCAAATGTGCAAAATTCATTTCGATTGAAAACAATGTGAAAAATAGTCTTCATTCGTTCGGAAATTTCTCCTCATTAGAAGAAGAATGTATATTGAACAAAACTGCATCAATACATTTGTTGTGCAACTCTTACTTTTCCTACAAAACGTAAAAGAAGTATGTTCCAAATCAATGAGCCAGGGTAGTACACACTAAACGGTCCCGGTGTCCCGCACATTAAGTCGTATCGCTGCGCATCACATCGCACATCATCGCATCCATTCGACGTCGTCGTCGGCGTCGTCGTCGTCGTCGCTCGGGTTTAAACGGCCAGCCAGCCAGTCAGTCACACAGCGCACAGCGAATAGCAGCATTCAGTATTCAGCATTCAGTTCAGACATCATCATCGCGGCGAACGGATGAGCCCATAGCCGTTTCGTGGCGGTGGATCGACGCGAACGCGCTCCGTTCTCGCGCGTGTATCACATTATACCCGTGTTGCACATTGTGCTACCGTAAGTTCGTCGTCGTCGTGTCGGAGCTAAACGGTCGCTCCTCAGCCGCGGTCGTCGGTCTCTGCGGTCGGTCGCGTCGTTTGCGTCTGCTGCGGCGCGTCTCCGTCGTCGTGCGTGTTCTCGTGCAGCATCAGCAGCAGCGGCAGCGAGTGCAACATAATATACATAAACGCGTGCGTGCACCAGTTTGAGCGGCGTGCGTGTGTGCTTACGCACGTTCGCGCATCTCGACGCTCGCTGCGGCAAGAGTTTCGTTCAAGTGTGTGCGTGTGCGGGTTTGTGTGCGGCGACACGCGGCAGAATCCCCCCATTAAGCATAACACATCGTTGAGAGCTCGCTCAAACGCCGCCAGAGTTTGCGTGTGTGTGTGCGCGCGCGAGTGTGAATGGGAGCGAGAGCGCGTCGCTCTGTGTGTGTGCTTGGGCGAACGGCGTCGGCGGCAGGCGGCATCAGCGCGGCGCACATGTGTGAAAACGTTTAATTCAATTAGTGAAGTCGTCGGTAACAAACGTGTGTGCGCTGTGTGCTGTGCCAGCTAGCTCGTGTGTCCGGTGTGTTTGTGCGTCGTCGTCGGTTCGTCGGTCGGTTTTTCTGCGGTCGGATTGCGCGACGAACGGGGACCGCGTGCCGCGTGCAACATATTAGTGTATCATTATTATTATTGTCGGTGGGGGTCGGAGAGCAAGGGGTCATCGGCGCATCATCATCGCCGACATCGGTAGCATATTACTATAATATTTGCGTGTGCTTCGTGCTTCGCCCAACGGTGTGTGTGTGTATTTGTTCGAAGTTGACTTGATGCGATTTCGGCGAACCGTTTAAACGCAATTTGCACTGTGGGCGCAATTCTGCGAGTTACTGACTGACTGACTGACTGAGTGGAGTGAGTGAGTGCCTCGTGTCGTGTTACCCACATTCTGCCGCTTGCCGACGTCGTTAGTTGTATGTGATTGTGTGTTTGTGTGTGTGTGTGTATGAAGTTCTGAATTATGCTGAGATCGCTGAATGGTCATATGTGCATACAGTGAGTGAAACAAGACTCTGGGCAGTCATTTGTGTCCATTTTTCAGGACTACGAAATATTTCACTTGATTACAATCAATCCGTTTTGTTTCCTTCACTTTTCTGTAATTATTCGATTTTGAGCGGTTTAATTTCCTTTATAATTATGTGCTTTGTTTAAAGTTTTACCAGTAAAAATTGTGGCCAATTTCGAAATTCAAATATTGAGTATGGAGAGTGGAATAATTGTATTTGTCTCCATAAATTTTTTTCCAATTTCGTGTTTGGCTTAGAGACTATAAGAGAGAGAGAAAGATAATGAAATTGAGCACTAATCCTTTCCTTTGGAGAAAAATCCTTCATGGTTATTCGATCGACAAATTCTCCATATATGAAGTTAGCCTCCAACGATACTTTTTTTTAATCCCCTAGTGCACAGAATCGCCTACAGGCGGACATCAATTCATGAACTCCAGTTCGAACACCTTGACTTTTTCTCATTAAAATAATTGTGTTCCTTATATCTGATTGAATTTGCAATCAATCTTTTTAACGTAGTACGTTCGGTATGCCGACGGCAGCTCTTGGAAAATGGAATGTCAGCCTAAAAGGGCAATGCAATCACGATTTTAAAGAGTATAAATTACATAATAATATTTGACAAAATGAATTATAGACATGACTATTGTGTTAAAGTGTTTATCAGGTACTAGTGAAAACAACAAAATCTTGAAAAAAACGTAAGATGTTCGAACTGTAGCACTGCAACAGAAAATTACGTTTTCGGAGTGTGCACTAGAGAATAGATATGATTCTTCGTATAGTCCTGGGAAATTAGCAAAAGTGCACACTGCCTGGAGACTGATTTTACCCATTGTATGTGCGTGCGCGCCCATCCAGCTGGGCAATTACACCCGCCGCCCGCGATGCACGCGGCGGCGGCGGCAAGTCGTTACGCGATGAGGAGGAGGCATTGAGTGTGTTAATCGATTTAGTGGGAATTATAAATCAGCAGAACACACACACACACAGTGCGCGAGCCTGAGAGAGAGCGGCTGGCTGGCTGGCCGGCCAGAGGCCGGTCGTCGAATGGATAAACGATTGGCGCGCGTCGGCGGTGCTTCAACATAATTTCGCATGTGCGCACGGCGGCGGCGGCGGCGGCAGAATTCGCAATAATTCCCAACACCGTGTTTTGTGCCGCCGCGTGCGCGTGTGATTGTGTGTGTGTGACGGAGGGGTTTTTGTGCCGAGTCAGATACACATCGACACATCGACATGTGCCTGCATGTGTATGTGTGTGTGTGTGTTGCACGAATATATGCACAAATATACTAGTCTAGCTCATTAATTTGAAACGTACTCGAAATGGTTTGTTCTACGTTTTGTATGAATAGTAATAGTCACACAAAAAATGTAATGATACAGATTTGCTCATTTCTTGTTTTAACATATTTTAACACATTGCACTCCAGTGAAAAGTTACGATTTCTAAACCAAACACAAAATACGAAAATTTCGTATGGAGACAAATATATTTTTCCACTCTACAATCAAAATATTCGAAAATCGAAATTGGTTGATAGATCACAACTTCTAAGTTGAGTGACTTGAGTGTGTGTATACTCAATCGAAAGATAATTAAATTGTGCACGAATCCTTTTCATTGAAAGAAATGTCTTTCAAGGTTATCGTTATCAGATCTCTATATACATATATAGAAACCGGCCTTCTCTGGACGCGCATAACCAAAGGGTGAGACTTTTCGTCAACGATTTTTCCGTATACTATAGAATAATGTTGAATTAAAAAAAACTGGGTCATACAAATTTAGGTGTTACTCTAATTTTTCCTAAACACGTAATATAAGCACGATTTTGTGAATGTTTCAAATTAATGAGCTAGGGTAGTATGCAGTATGCACCATATCGTGTTACACATACCATTCCATAGTGTATATCTCTCCATAAAATATTCAACTAACCAATTTAAACTCGACTCCAGTTATATGGAGCTTGTGCGCGTGTTTGTGTGAGAAGTACTATATGCGATTTACGGCAAATCGCCGCAAACGTTTGTGCGCACCGCTATGCATCAATATACCACACACCATACACACATAAATTCATACTCACACATCGATGTGCGCCCGAACTGCGCCATCAAGTGCACTCGCCCATCATCGTGAGTGCATGCACACATACGTTTCGCCAGCAACGATTTACCTACACGTTTAGTGATAATAATAATAATAATTGCCACACCAGCCAGCCAGCCCAACACACACGAAATCGCAAATTGATATTCAAATGGATTAACCGAAAAGTTCGCCTGCAGCTGCCGCGCCTTGCGCACGCTACATTGGGGATTACGCACATTATGTGTGTGGTGATGTGACACTGAAACAAACATAACAGAGCGAACTGAACGAGATACGCAAAAATTGGATTATATTGATTTGCGCCGCAGACCGTCGGAACAGCGGAATTATTGCACTGAACGTGGCGGCGACAAGCGGCACACGTTTTATGAATGTCAGGTATGGTTAATGGGCGGCTATATATTATTTACGGATGGTGGAATATTTGGGATCACAAAGGGACTCTCCAATGATATGATTTGTAGGAGTCTAGCACGACATTTCGTTGTAGAATAATACCGCATTTACACCAACGTCACTTGCCACTCATCTAGGACGAAGGAAAATACGTGAAATTTAATATTGTGCTATCATTATTTTTCTCATAGTTAGTTGGGTCTGCCGACAGTCGCCGTTTATGACCCAATCATGGTCATATTAGCAAATCGTTGGGTCTTCTAACAGCTACAAGCACAATGACAAAACAAATTACAAAATGTTGAGGAGTAGCACAATATTTAATTTTACGCCCTGAAAAACACATTTGTTCCGACGAAAAATTGTTCATATTGTATCCCCAACATTCGGGTTCAATGATAATTACGAATTACGACAAAACAAATCATCAGCAACCCAACAGCATACAGTACGCACACACACACACAGATACACCACATCACTCGTCGTCGAGTACTGCTATGATAAAATGTCCAATTAAAATCCCCACCAAACCGAAGCAGAGCAGCCACCGCCGCCGCCGCCGCCGCCGTCGTCGTCCATTAAAGGCGATAATTAACCTGTGTCCTCTTTGCCAGCCGAGCTGAAAACGTGCGCTGTATTTGGATACTACATTTGTGTATGCGCGCGCTGTGGTTCGGTACATATTTTTTCTACTCGACTCACATTTCGTGCACAAATGAACTCGTGCGCGCATAATATCCGTTCGTGTGGCTGGCTGGTTGGCTGGCTGGGTTGATGGCAATATGGATGTGGTAGTGGTGGTGGTGGCGGTGATGTTGCCAATGCTGCTGCTGCTGCTACTGCTGCCTGTTGGCTCCTGTGTGGCACTGCGTCTCAAGTTACACTCACACATTTGCAATAGCAGCAGCAACAAATTTGCTGAAGAGCGTACACCAAATATGCGTGTATTCGTGCACATATTATACAAACTAGAAGACACAAGCGCGCACATTTGCCCACGCACCGTAGTTAGGGACAAAATTACTGTTTTCTTGCTTATGTTAAAAAAACCAAGTATAAAAAAGTAGCCCTTCATACGGACATGTTTCGTGGAGCAGCCGTTGAGATGGCATTTTGCAACCGTTTTTTTAAATGTGTTTCCCTCATTCGACACATTTTCGAAAGCTTTCTAAACAAGAATTCCAACATATATTGAAAACAGTATTAACTATAACATGTATCGCCCTTCGAGCTTGTAGGACATTGTTTTTTTACGAACCAATCTCGAAAAGTTAGCATTGTTTTCCAAGGTGTATAAAAGCATGGTAAGACAATCACATGCAATACTAAGCAATATAGAAAATGCTTCTGAACATGAGCATAAATCAACAATATTACAACATGATCCTAAGGACACTGAAATTTGACTAATAGTGATTTTCGAAGGGCATCTACTAATGTTGAATATTTCATTTTGAATGTATGAATAGGTTGATATCTTCTTCATTCGTTATAGAAATATAGAAAATAATTGACAATAGAACCAATATTTTTCGAAATTATCTGCTTGCGTATCTGATGCACTTATTAACTATTTGCCCATGGAAAGTGAAAGTTGAAGACCTCCTAGTTTAATACACGAAAAAAGAAATATTTCATTCAAAACAACATAGATAAAAGCTAACATTCACCACAACATTGGCCACTTTTGGCTAGTACATTTTTCTAGTAAAAAATCGTCATTTCGACCGACTCTAACGCACACTGCGTCGTCACTCCATCAGCTCCACCAGCTCCAGCATCAGCAGCAGCAGCAGGTATTCTATGCGCTCGTCGTGTGCAAATATAATGCGACCGTTATGTAATAAATTCTCAAATAGACGATACATAAATGCGTGCCACCGACCGACACACGAGGACAAGAAGCGAGCTTGTAGCCGAGCAGGTATACGCTCTATACCCTGCTGGGATGATATATAATATGGTGCACACTCGAGTATGATGATGATATATTGTTGCATAGACACGACGAATATCTGCGCGCGCTCGCTCGCGCGTGTGTATTATGCGCATAAATGCGCTCGCACGGATTTTGCGAACGACGACGACGACGAGGACGAGGACGCAAGCGACACGCAGTTGTCCGTCGTCAACGTCGTCGTCGTCGTTGGCGTCGTTGGCCAGGTCGAGGAGGAATGGGCGCTGAGGGTGAGCGAGCAATGTGAGCTGTGCTGGGTGGATGATGATGCGATGGCAACATCAACCGGTCGTCGGTTGTGTGTGTGTGTGGGTGGCTTATAGTGCGACACGTCAAGTATTTGATGGAGATTTGTTCAAAAAGTAACTGAAATTGTTCATTCACTATTATTATAAATCAAGGAACTGAAGGGACTAAAAAGTACGTTTAAGGACCCTGAATAGTAAATAAAAACAGTGACAAGAAACAAGTAAAAACGTCTAAATACCATTGGTTGTCGATGATAATAAACATTTTGAAAAGATCGAGAAAATGGGTCTGTCATTGTCGCACTTATTAAAACTATATTTTGGTTTGGTATATTTTCAGGAAATACTATTTGATGAGAATCCATACAATCGACAAAAGGTTTTAAAATAGTGAAGACGAGAAGAAGGCCTAAAGTTAATACAAAAGTTTATACAAAACGGGTAAAAAGAAGAAAAAATGGTCCATATATGTATCGTGACGCATAATCGTGGGTACAAATTTTCTCTAGGATGAACTGGAAAAAGGGAGTTCACCTAAACTTCAGGGCCTGCTGGTTATGCCCACTGCTGCGCTGCGCGCCCGCTACCCGAAAAGGGGCGCTCCCAGCCAAAAACGCACGGCCATCAATTCGCCCAGCGCGAGCCACCGAATAATGCGTGCTCAACAAAATCGACACCGCCGTCGCATGCACATGCAGACAATCTCGTTCGTTTTGCGCCTCGGTTGTTTGTAAAATAAACACATACGGGATATCTCTTTGGCACTGCCTTTTTCGTGTAGCCTCCAACAAGCCGCCGCCGCAGCGAGCTGGCTGGCCGCAACCCGCAACCGATCTGCGCGTCGCATATGTCTTAGGTGGATGTGTGTGTGTGGTTCGAACCGTAAAACATAAACATATGCGTGCCAAGGAAACCCATACATAGGCGTACGTGCGTGCGTTCGCTTGTGTGTGTTCTCGCATGCCGAACAAATTCAGCAGCGCTATATTGGCACACATGCGCAGCACACGTTTGGGACTTTGCTGTTTGGATGTATTGGATATTGCATGGATATGTCTGTCGTCTATATAGTCAATGTTGGCGCGTGAACCTCGAACTCCTGCTCACTCCTTTCGAACTTCTCGCCTCCATGCGATGTGCCATTGGTGCTAGTTGATGATAAGTTCCTCAAGTTTTGTTCACCAAAATATCGATTCACTCAACACAATGGGGTACGACTGGGTAATTTTTGCATTTTCCTTCAATAACGAAGATATTCTGCTGAATGTGTCTTATATCAACATCTTTTTATGAATATATACTAAAGTGATAACAAATATTGAATGATTGATTTCCAAGCGGAATTTACCGGTGAATTTGAATATTTTTGTGGTTATACGATAGTATGACAATTAATAGAGGTGATTCCTCAACAGGGAATTTTTTGCAGAGCTGCACCATATTTCACCCATATAACATTTTGAACAAAAGATCATTGAAATATGTTGTTGAACAGCCGATAAGATAGTGTGAACAATTTTATCCGATTTAGGCCCTACTTAGACATCCGTCTGTAGTGTTAGTTCCATTTTTAGTATGTAGAATTGTCATATGAAACTGGCGCACACGCGGATCCAGATTTAGAGGCCATGTTATTATTCCTTCGTTTCTTTCGATTTTATGCGATTCAAGAAACATAAAAATGCTTATATGTTTTTCTGACATAAAATTGTACAATTTTAGCTAAAATAGACAGCGGTGCAAAAATTACATCCCACTTTTTAAAACGTCTAAAAAACATGCCTTCTGTTGTTTGCTAATAGCTCAGTGAATTGGGTTTCCACATAATAAGAATGTTCAGCAGATAAATTGTCTTTAAATTGCATTTTTTCCGTTTTGAAATCGGAAGTAAATTACAACCGCGGGAGCTCTTCGCGTCTACTATGCAAAAATACCCCGTCGTACTCTACTTGGCTGCTAGGTGTGCAGTCGAGCACGATTTGAAATGCTACAGAATGCAGTGAAGCTCTTCAACCGAATAGCGCAATTCCTCAGATAAAAACACGTTGTTGTTTGTACGACACCCACTCACAGCACTTCGGGGAAATGTGCGTGATCGACGGTGTGTGTGTGTGTGTGTGACGAAATGCAAAACTGCGAGCATGATTTCGTTTCGTTCCATTACTATGATATCATCATCGTCTGTGCATCGTGCATCGACCGATACGGGTATATGACGTGAACAACAAACTTCCTTTTCATCTGTGGAAAGTTGATAATATTGCGGTAGGGTGAAAGTATAATCCATTTAGTGCGAATGTTTACACTGTGAACGATAAGAAAATGAAGAAACAAAATCTGTACCAAGTGGCACATAGCGGGAACACGAACTTCCTCGGACGGACAGACTCTACCTTGTTCCCTAACCCCATGCCCCCATTAATTTGATACATTATATTTGTTTAAATAATCACACAACGCCATGATTCAATGACATAAAATAAATAAATAAACTCGTCCACACTGTTGTAACTGAATGTGAATTAAAACTTAAAATTAATTTAATTAGTTAATTACTCGAACCCTGACCCTGACACTAGAAACAATAGCATTATGTTATCATAATGTCTGGACTCGTATCTTCAAACAACCTGTGAAAAGTATGTTTTCTTGAATATTTCAAACGGTTCGACAAAAAAACTTTTTATTGGACCACCTCCCTCCATACATTACCGACTGAATTGTGTACACCGATACGGCGTGCCGTGACGCACTTGGTCGAGTACAGTGCGCTGTTGTCGAAGCGCTCCGCTCGTCGAACAGTTTGTTCAAACACACACACACGCACATGGGTATATTCAGCGAGATGTAAACACTATTATCGGAAATAGATAAAATGCGCTGAGGTTCTGCTTATTTTCGACATGCATATGTGTGCGTGCGAGTGCGTGAGTGTGCCAATGATGTGAAAAGCGTTCACGGACGCCGCACACACACACACACATCACACATGTGAGAGTCTGTACGCAATTTTCCACATCGCACATATACGCATATTAGCCACACACACGCACACACACACGCACATATTACTATACTATCGGCTCGCCGGATCGGCGTGAAACGAGCGGCAGCTCCGCCCGCCCTCGCACGCACACACACACATTCGCTGATGCGAGATCCCCGCTCTGGTCGTCGTTATTTCTCGTTTGCGCCCATTTCAGTTCGTGGCAGATTTCGATGTTCGCGATAAGCTTTGTGCGGAACTCTTCCAAACATTCGAACGAAGAGCACACCGAAAAAACATCAAACAACGCTGCTGTCGTCACTTATTGGAATTTCAGAAAATCAGTAATCCGTACAATTTATTGGCCTAGAAATCATACAGTAGATAGTTTGTTTTTTCGAAGTTTGGTGGTTGTGTTGTGTGTAGGTTTTCGGTGTGATAGCTGCGTGTCGTCGCGCGCGTGGATTCGAACACATGTGTTTATTATATTATCTAGAGCATTTTATATTGTATTGATGAACACGCGTCTCGTCCTTTTTTTATGTGCGGGCGCACATTGCTTTCGGCTGTCTATTTCTCGTTCGCCTATCTCTCTCCACCCATCTAAATGCAACCGTTACCCCAGCACGCACACCACGGTATCGATCCGGTCGCATTGTCATGCGATCCGGTCGAGATGCGACGCAACTGCGGCCGCTGCGACCGCATCGACATGCTGGTCGACGACTCGGGCGACGACGACGACACGCTGCCGCCGTGCGTCGTTGTCGTACGCTCTGCCGAACTTCCGGCTCCGCCGTGATGCGCTGACGACGGTCCCACCGAGGCCGAGGCCTTGTCACCGCCCGCCGAGGCTACCGCGGCCGCCGCAGCGGCAGCCGTCGCCGCCGTGATCGCATCGGAAGAACGACGCAACAAACTGAAGCGTCTCTTGGATATGGTTGCTGTGGCCGGCTGGCCGGCTTTGGCCGCGTGGCCGGGCTGCGGTTGGCCGCTGAAGCTCGGACTTTTGGAAATGGCAACGGGAATACTTTTGCGACGCAGATGCTGCGACTGAGGCTGCGGCGACTCCGCGCTCGTCGGCGTCAGTGGCGCCGTGTGCTGCGGCGCTTGGGCGGCGTCCGTAGGCTGGACGGCACGACCAATCCAGGGAAACTTCGGCTTGGGCGGTTTGTCCGGCTTGGGCGGCAGGTCGGAGCGCCAGCCGACGGCCGATGGGGCGGACTGCTGCTGTTGCTGCGACGACAATGGCAATGGGGGCAGCGGATGCTGCGGCGATGGCGAGTCGACGCTGATCGGTATGGCGGCAGGCGTGACGGGCGTGTTCGATATGCTGGAGATGGCTCCGTCGTGCGAGAGGATCAGATTCATTTCGGAGCGCTTGTTGCGCTTGGTCTGGTCGCCGCCGAGCGTGAGCGAGTGGTCGACGGTCAGATTGTCGAGATCGTGCAGCAGGTCGTCGAGGTTGCCGCCGGTCTGCGGGGCAAGAAGAATGAGAGTAAGGTTAATGGTTGAATTTAAGTTATGCTGCTTCGATTTAGTCTCAAGGATGAGAAAGGAAGCATGTAAGCCAAACATATCTTCCATCTTACTCACCGGAAATCTCCCCGCCGACCCGTTGTGATGGCCACCGCGTTGCCGCATCCTCAACGGCATGCCCGCCGTGTACATACAAATGTCTGGCGGCCCATTCGAGGCGCTCTTCTCGTCCTGAAATGCCGGCGGCACAGCGGTGACGGTCGGTGACCGCGGTGGCGGTATCGGTGCGACCCGTTTTTCCGCACCGTTACCGTTCTTGTCATCGCTGCCCGCCGCATAAACGAGCTCACCCGAAGCGGTCAGATTCGGTCCGATGCGTTCGTAGCACAGGTTCTCGAAGTGCGCCAGCGACGGCACGTTGGACTGGTATTCGAAGGCGCCCAGAGACGGTGCGTTCAGGCTGAGCCGCTGCGTATCAGGATCAGTGACGACGGTGTCGGTGCTGTGCGTCGTCTCCTCGGACACGACGGACAGGTCGTCGAAATTGGTGCGATCTCGAGGCGGCGGTCGTGGTCGGAAGGGGGCGTTGGTGGCATTGGTGATTTTGTCGGGTAGAGAGCAGTCGCAGGAATCCTGGTGGAGGATCGAAAATTAGGATTCGAGGAATGTAGATAATGATGTAAAGAAGATCATACCTCATACTGTTGACAGTGCTCGCAGATTGGCTCTTCATCTTCCTCCTCGCCTTCCTCGTCCTCGTCTTCGTCCTCATCATCATCCTCCTCATCCTCGTCGTCATCGCCTGCATGGTGCCGTTCGTATGTGACCGTCGTCCGTTCCGGATGTGCAGGCCGTTCGCCTAGCTCACCGCCTTTGGTCCGTTGCAGCTTATCGATGAGATCGTCCCTCTCGGCGACCAGGTCTCGCAGTGACCAGATCTCGCGACGCAGATGCTCGTTTTCTCGCACCAATTTCTTGTTGTCCGATTGTCCTGCGGGTGGAGAACACAACTTAGATACCTTGTTGCAAACACTACAGCATAGACAACAAACATTATGCTTACCACGTTCCACCTCCGCATTGATGTTGATCGTCCGCAAGCGTAGCTCCTCGTTCTCAAAGATCATGCCCCGCGACGACTTGCGATCCAACCTGCGTGTTTGAACATCAGTCCTGTTTACTCGGCGGCATTGCTGACCAATTCCAACGTCCACGTGCTACAAACTACACTGCATGACTTACTTGCGGTTCGGCTTGGAGTTGGCATGGCGTCGTTTCTCGCGCAACATTGCGATCGGCGGCGGCGGCGACGACGTCACCGCTGCTGTGTCCGCTGCTGTGGCTGCTGCTGCTTCTGGTGCGGCTGCGGATGCGGAGCTCTTCGTCGTCGTCGGCGTCTACGTCGGCTGTGTATCGAGCTCACACACGTGCACATTTACGTAAGCCGCCCAGTTTCTTTGGTTTTTTGGTGTTTGTTTGTTTGTAGGGTTGGGTGTTTGGGCAGCGGCGGCTCCAATGACGAACGTTCTCACACCAACACGCCACTGACCTGGCCCCCCGTTGTCTCTGCACTAATACTGTGCCTACGAATACGTTTCGTCGTCGCCGTCGTCGTCGACGTCTTCGTCATCGGCGTGGTCACAACACACATGTGCTCAGCGGAGCGTTCGCGCACCAGAGAGCTCACAACATAGTAATATATTTTTGACACATTTTATGAGCGTCCCAGCATCGTATGCGCCACACGAATGCGCCGAATATATATTTACGGTGTCGTGTCGTCGCCTCGCTGCTACACGATGTCGACGTGTACACAAGTTTATACCGCCCGTCGTGTCTGCGCCGCCTTTTATTGTCTTGTCTTACACTCGAATGCACATTTTCCACATCTGCTGCTGGCGCACGACGGTTTCACGCGCCCGCAAACGCACAGGTCGATATGTGTACTGTGCTATGTTCATGTAGGCAGGGGTTTTCTCTCGAATATTGCATGAACTATGCCTGCGAGTGTCTATGTTTATTCGAACTACTACTCCACCACGAACACCATTATTTCCTACGCACGCACTGCATCTACACAAGCGAAACCGCGCACATCAATTTGTTATTGCTTCCGTATCACACGAGAGTTTGATGCCGTCGATGCACACGAATATGTCGAATTGCACAGCAGTCCCTGCTGATGTTCTGTTGCTCACAATGTCCAATTCAGCCCGCCTCCCTGCTCCTGCTCCTCTATCTCACTCCACGCACTTGTCACGGATACGAGCGTTTAATTTCGCCTCAGTCAGCAGCAGAGTCTCTGTCTGTCTTTGTGCGGAAAGCAAAAGTATACACAAGGGGTTATAATGCGATGTGTGTTTGTGCGAGTGAGCGAATGTTTGTTATGTGAGTGTACACGTCGTTGGGTGCGTGAGTGGGTGTGTGTGCGCGCTTGGGGAGGGCCCGAAACTGGGCTGCTGCGCAAGGATTCGGAAAACACAATAACACTACTGACACAAACACGACCGCAACGTCCGAAATGAAATGGAATCGCAAGGAGGGCTCCACCATACGCTTCCGCTGCAGACACCCGCAGAATCACATGCTGCACCCACACGCCAAAAACACCAACCCACGCACACACGCACACTCACACTCCCGGAATTACGCGAGTATGATTTTTGAGAACACGTTTTACACACAGAATCGACTCGCGAAGCGCTCTCGAAGCTGTCGGAGCTCTGCTGCTGTGATTTCAACCGCACCGAGTTTACATTATTCGCGCACACGCACACGAATTTGTGTTGTAGTGCAGTCGTACAATTCGTCCGCGAGCGATGAGAGTACGATTCGCACTATATGTATGTGTGTTTGTTCGTACTTGTTCAACATGCGCGAATAATGACGATGATGACAACGACGACGACGGCGAGACCTACTGAACTTTGCGGCGTGCGCGCGCACGAATGAGATTTTCGACTGCCGCGTGCACGCCGAACGGTTCGTGACGCAGGCGGAGGTGGTGGCGGTGGCCGCTTTCGCCGCCGCCGTCGTCTTGCTGTGGTGTGAGTTGTCGTGAGCGCTTGCGAGCGAACACGCACGCGTTCTGCGGTCGCAGCCGTCGTCGTCGTCGCCAGAGCAACCATTTAGCAACGCGCATTGCGAGCACACGGAGGCATGGAGACCCAAAGAGCTGGGGGAAAACTCTGTGTGTGTCGGCTTGCGGCGCTGAGCTCTGAGCACATGCGCTAAAATAAAAGCATTGGTCAATACACGCACGACTGTGCGCGTGCGTGCTGCGTGCGTGTGTGTGTGTATGTTTTGTTCTGGCTCAAAGCAAGCGTCGTCGTCGTTTGTACGTGTTCAGTTGTTCGCACACACACGACCGCGGCGGCGGACTGTGTAAATATTCACGCGTGCGCTTTTATATAAATATAAATACACACGACGACGACTACGACGGCCTTTTGCGTGGCACTGTATAGTGGGTATGCTGCTGCACAAGCGCGCAGCAGCATACAGACGACGCACACACGACGGGCAGTGTGTGGTTTTGGGGTGGCGTCGTCGTCGTCGTCGTGGTCGTTGATAGCAGTAGTTGGCAGCGGAGAGGTGTGAAACACAAACAATCTTTGAGTCTTGAATTGATCTGTGTTTACACACGCACACTGGCGCAATTCTGCCGACGACGCAGCGACGCAAAACGCATGTGGAGTCACGCACACGCGCTGGCACACAGCTATGGCACTTTGAATAATTTATACACATAGTACGTGTCGAGAACGCCCAGAGTCAAATAAACGCGCACACGCTCAGTTGAACTTCGTGTGCGTGTAACGGCTATTTATAAGTGAACGAATTCAAAAGTTGTACTATTCGAATTGGAATTGCGCATTTATTTGCCCAATGAAAAGGTTCAATGTTCGAATTAATTACGGGCTCATTGCGGTGCAGAGAGCAGCTCGCCGCCGCACGCACCGACACCGACCCACGCATAGTTTCAATGTTGCATAACTCGACGCACACACTAGGCCAAAAATCCCATGTGCGCTTGGGGCGCTCTGTGGGTGGTGGTGGTGGTGGTGGTGGTGGTGCGATGGCTGAGGCAGGGCTTTGTTTGTATTCTGTGCCATTGGGGGTCATGTGCTACTAAGTTGGGCACTATGCGGGCACAGCCATGCATCATATATGGCGCTTGGCGCTGGAAATGCGGGGCTTATTTTGGCACTGATTGAAATAGTGTGCCAACGATGCATGCACGACGGGCGATTTAATGTTCGCGAACGCTGCGACAGGTCGACACGCGCGCCCGTCGCTAATATGCCATTTTAAGTTTGCGACTTCCGCGAGTCGAGTCGTCGGACGACCAGCGGAACCAGAGCGTTGTCGTCGTCGTCGCTTTTCCTTTTCAATGTAGCACGTCGACGAGCACATGCACACGCGAGACGAGTTTCCCGTGCCGTTTGCCCACTGTAATTTGAACATGCGACTGAACGAATCTATGTGAGTGTGTGTATACACTGTTCAGCGGTAATATGGCACGGATTCTGCATGCTCGCGGCTCGATTCGCAAACATCACGCACGACGCTTCAAGCACCAACGCACAAACAAGCACACAGCCGCCAGCGCAGCGATGCAACGATAAGCACAAAAGTTGCGTGCACGAGAGTCCGCACACACAGAACGGGTTCGTCGTATCCGGGAGCACCACGAGCACACATACACACTCAAGCATGCATACTCGTGCATGTGTTTGTGCTATACATTATTTATGCTCATGCACTCTATAATTGACTGTTTCGACACTCTCACACTCGCGAACACGCTCGCACGCAAAAACAGTCGACCTACGCGTAAACACACGGACCCACACACACTCGCGAGTACGTACAAACGACGACGACTTGGACACTACGAGAACGGCGACGGCGACACTCCACGCACTCCAAACCGCACCGAAACCGCGAATCCAGCTGCTGCGACGCACCGACGTACCGCAAACGTCGTCATGCTAGCGATACTACACACATACTCAACGTCCGTACGACGGAACCATGGAGCGAAACTACCGTCGTCGACGACGACTACGACGAAACGACGACGACGACGACGACAACGACTACGATAGAGATGACGATGTGGACGACTCACTCCCACAACTCTCCCCGAAAAACATGCTCGCTATGCTGCGCGAGGCCCCTTGCTGTCGCACGCACCAATGTGCGTGTGTGAGTGTGTATGGTGTGTTCGTTAGGGCAGTGCGCACGCGCTCAATGTTCTCGTTCTCACCAGTTCAAAAGCTTGGAAAGCGCATCGAAAGTCTTTGGCGTGCCGCGCAAGCTTTGTGGCTGCGGCGTCAGGGCGTTTGTTGGGGCCCGCTTTGGATGCCGCCGCTGTCGGTTTCGGTTCAGTTCAGTTGGAGCCCATCGCACTGCTGGTGGGTGTGTGTTGCGTTCCGTGTGCGCGAGTAGTTGCAAATCCGGTTGCACGACGGTAGCTCGACTTTTTCTGTGCGTGCGGTGTTTTTGCACCACCATCACACACGCAGTAAGCAGTCAGCAATTAGTCGGAGTGGGTGTATTTTCGTATCACAAGCGAGCGCGCGCGCGTAATTACTGTGGAAAACACCCGCGCCCGTGAAAACGTTTCGTGACACGACGGTGTAGAGTTGGGCGTTTTTCGGGCGTTCGGTCACCGCGATTTGCGTGGTGGTGAAAACATAAAACATTTTGCGTGCTTGCGTGTGTGTGTGTGTGTCGTCGTTTCGCACCCTACGCGTTTCGGGCACACGCACACGCACATTGTTTCATATGGGCGTGTATGTGTGTTGGTGTGTGTGCGTGTTCGTGTGGGTTGCTCGTGTAGTATTATGCGTTGTGTTTGGAAAGAAAATAGCGTGTACGCGCTCGAGGTACGCGCCAGTGATTCAATTCAAATCCATACGCAAGCACACGCTCGCATACGCGCACAGATCTCACGCTCGGAATATAATAGACTTGCCAACACACTCGCGAAAGTTTGGTCTGCGTGCGCCTGGCTTTCGTATAAACACTCGTCGTCGTGTGTACAGAGAGCGTGTGGAACGTATGTGCGCGGTGCGTCGGTGTGTGTGCGTTAACTCTGGGTGTAAATTTCGGTCGTGTGGTGAACATTTTCCGAAACGCGCGCTCACGTTGTGTGCGGCGTGAACCTACGCTGCTGAATGCTTGGAAAAGTTGTTGAATCTCTGTGCGCGCGCTCGCGCACGCGTGCGTGTGCTTTGTATGGATTCGAGTTCGTCGTGTGGCGTGTGGTGTGTTGGACTCGAACTCGGGTGTGTTTCGTGAACTTTTCGTGTGGTGTGGCACGCGCACACGAGATTCGGTGATCGAGTGGAAGGTCGTCGTCGTCGTCGTCGCCCGACGAGTGTTGAGTGTGTGTTGAGCCCGCATAGTAATCTAGAGTAGTTGTCGTGTGGTCGTCGTGTCGTGTGTGTGTTCCGTCGTCATCGTCGTCGTCGTCGTTGTCGGTTTTCGTGGTCGTCGTGGTCGGAGTCGTCATAGTTGCCTCGCGCGTTCGCGTAGGCCACCTTCGTGCGGGCGCTCCGCTGCTAGGCCAGAAGCGTGTCTGTGTTTGCCAATTGTACGGATCTGGAAAACGATTATGCTCGGGATTATGTCTGCTGTGTGTGCGCGCGCCTGCCGTGTCTGGTTTTACTAGTTGGAATCGAATTGGTTTAGTTTCACGAACGCCGGCCGAGCTGAAGTGTTTTTCAACCCAAGTGCGAAACACCACATCACATATCCAACACAGACACGCACACTAGAATCGTCCATCGTCCGCCTGTTTGCGCTCGCCCGTTTCGGGGGGTGTTTTCGTTCACGAAACATAATCGTCGATCGATTTGTCGTTGGCGTCGTGTTGAACCTGCGCCGCCCGTTTGTTTTGTTGGCGAGTAAAATGGCGAGTGTTCGCATGTCTGTGACTGTCTGATTGAAGTTTGCTGTGCTCGCTTGATCGACGACGGCGGCAGTGGCCACTGTTGAAGCCATGCCCAATTAGAACGGGCTGCCAATTGATAAACACATTCTTCCATTCGCGAGTATGTGTGTGTGTATGTTTAACATATTGACCAGCTCAGACTGCTGTTTGCGTGTGTGTGGGTGTGTGTGCAAGCGCGGCTCGCGTTCAGCGCACGGCGATTTTGTGTATGTGTTCCACACACTTATTGATTTTCCGCATGTTGGAACGAGTGTGCGTACGCTCTGTACGCGTGCAAGTGTTTTCCCGCTGTGTTGTTGGTAATGTGCGGCTGGGTGTGCACGCGTGTGTGTGTATGTATACACAGCCGTGGGTGTGCGTTTCTAGAGTAGCGCACATTTTCACCTCCGCTCAGACGCCAATTCGCCAGTTCGCCAAAAGCCCGCACACGTATCGAGCGGCCGCCGAGAGAACGCTCTAGTAGAGAGAAAGTCAGTCTGAACTGAGCCGACGCCGACGCCGAGCGCTAGCGAGGGGAAAACCGACGCCGACGTTGTTGCTGGTTGGAAGCACCGCGAACGGCGGCGGCGGCGACGCAATGTCGATTTTTTTCCAACCCGACAAATGGGTGTGCTGGCGGTGTACTCTCTCTTGCTCTCTGCGGTGTGTGTGAGTGTGTGCGTGTGTACCGAGTTCCACCCTAAAACATAAATCACACACGCACACACACCCATGCATAATACATTATTCGCACATACTAGCTCATCTTGACGTGTACTGTACGTCCAACAGAGGATGTAAATACCAAATTTACAATCTGCCATCGTTCTGACACACTGAAAAAAAGAAGAGCAATCCAAACGGATGCAGCATTGCTGCTCCAGTGATGAAATGGCCGCGATAAGTTCAACACGATTTCGCGAAATTTCTTCTCTCAAGCCTCACTGTTCGCGCACCGGCCAAATTGGCCGGACACGCCGCAGAACGGCGCGCAATCTCAGAAGCGCGCTGATCTGATTGATGGCCGACAATGTGAGTCATTGTTTGTCCGGAGGCGATGGTCGGCTGGGCGGTCGCCGCCGCTGCCGCCGCGTCGATCGAATGGGCCGTGCAACGGGCGTCACAGAGATAATGTGTCTGTGTGTGCGTGCGTGCGTGCATGTTTGCCGAGTCGGTATAGTCGGTAGAGTGGTCCGCGTGTAGTATATGCTGTGCACACATTACACGTCGGCACAATGTACACAATTCATGAGGCGATAATAATATAATGCGTGTACGCGCGAGCAATGTTCTCGTGTTTTCGCTTATTATACGACCGCACGACACGACACGACGAGCGATGAGCAGCAGCGGCAGCGTCGCTATCGGCGCAGCTATCGATTTGCCTCGCATACGCATACACACACGCACACATATATTATACACACACATACTGGTGCTAGCACTTAAAGTGCCTGGTGCGTACGACACGCACACCAACCAACCAACAGCATACAGAAGCGACGGACGCGCAAAACTCGATTACTGAACGGCTCGATACAACACAACCACACCACACACAGTCTCATGAATGGCGGCAGCGACGCATGCAACAGTATGCCCGCAACACAGAACGGAATGAAGAAAAAAAATCCAGCCAGACAGTAGCAAAGTACACGCGATCGGAACCAGCGCACACTGGAATCGAAGCCAACTAGCCAAAAAAACGGCACCAGATTGGCGGCCGATTGGCCGACCAAGCTCAACATGTTTGGGGACTGTTGAGCAAATTTTGGCAAATGGTGGCTCATGGTGCGCTCAACACGATGCTGAAAAAAACCCCGGCGTACTTGTGTGTTCGTGTGTATGTTCGTGAGTGCGTTGTCGTGGCTGCAATGGCCAACGGGGGTCAAATAAATCTATAAATGTCGAAGTGGCCGCTGCACATAATATGCTAATTGCTGACATATTCCGTCCGGCCATACACTCGGCGGTACTCGTACTAGACTCGTGGCGGTTGTATGTTGGTGTGTGTGTGTGGGTTCCGTGTGAGTGTCTCGTCGATGTGCGAACGCGAGCGAAGGCGCGAGTGCTTGCGCGTGTGACCACGACCACCACATACATTTGTTAGCAGCCGTGCCAATCAGTCGAACGCAAATATTCGCGCGAGTGAATCACACACACACACACAGACACACAGAACTCTTTTTCCTGCGTTGGGCGCTCGCACGCTCCGGACTAATTGAGTTGAACCCATTAAAACACGACCAATCACAATCAATTCGGTGTACGAGTGTGCAAAGTGAATTTAGAGTGAAATTATTAGAGTTACTCTGGAACTCTGGAACTTTTTGTGAAGTGAAGTGAACCGATGTGATGGTCGTAAAAATACTTATTTCCAACGATTCAACTTTTTATTATAGCAATACTGAAGAAAACCGCACCGTACTTACACACTGACACTCTCACACAAATCACAGACTCTCTTCCTCACAACGTTTATGCGGCCGTGCGGTTGCGATTAGCGCACATTACACTCTCGTCCAGCGAACACGAACACACACACAACAGAAACCAGACCGCGATTGAAGCGCGACGGTTTCCCGCCTCCCCCCATCATCACCCGCCTGTTCGGAGTCCCCCCTCGTGTGCTTGTCTGTGTGTTTGCGTGTGAGTGCGTCTGTGCGTGTGTGAGTTGTGCGCGTGAGAGCGTGTGTGCAAGCGTGCGCGCTGTCTGCCAAAACGTTTTGCGTCGAAGCGATCCGCACGATGGGCTGCGCACAATCGGCCGAGGAGCGCGCGGCGGCGGCTCGCAGTCGTCTGATCGAGCGCAACCTGAAGGAGGACGGCATCCAGGCGGCCAAGGACATCAAGCTGCTGCTGCTGGGTAAAGACGAAGAAGAAGACAACTACTGATATCTTCAGTTGTAATTGTACACACACTCACAATCACAACACGAGGAGCGATCATCGCGATCAGCAGAGACAGCAGCGAGCAGAGGGCAGGATGTATAATATAATGATAATGATGTTTGCCGTGTGCTCAGTGTTTACGGTGCGCTCTCCCCTCGCCGTCGCACCCGGCTCCCCACTCGCCAAGCCGAGCTGGTGAGCCGGTCGGTCACGAGGAAGTCACATTGTAAACAATTTAAATTTAGATGCGCGTGGAATTGGTTTAGAACCACGCAAAACTCTCCCTCTCGGTGCTCGCGCGCGTGTCGATTCGTCGAGCAATGGACCGAAGTCGAAGCGAGCAGCGAGTGTTTGATGACTCGGTTAAACTGGAACATAACAGCAAGCGTCACCGCTGTATCGTGTGTGTGATGATTTTGTACATGCTGCGCCAATGCAGAAATGCACGTTCGGCGTTTTGCGATGACCCACATTCAAATTGGCGTATATTTTGTGCGATGATTCGCCCTGTTTGTTCTTTATGCACGTTCTGTGCTCTGCGTATTATGCACATCGATGCAACCGACTAGCAGAACAGTTCATGAATAAAATAGGGACTTTTTGTTGAAACAGATTGTGATTGATCGTTTGTGTTACACTCTGTTACACCGCTCGAATTCGCGCCAAGTGTAAATTGTATTTCCGGAAAACAACTTATTCACATTTATGGATGGTATTCTCACAAAGACAATACACGTTATTAATATTTTCATTATACATTTCCTCCACTCTCCAGGTGCCGGCGAATCGGGAAAAAGTACAATTGTCAAACAGATGAAGTGAGTTGCAAAATCATCAGGAACACACCGCATTGGATGTTTATTGATATCTCGTTCGAACTTTCCGTCCCATTCCAGAATTATCCACGAGAGCGGCTTCACCTCCGAGGACTTCAAACAATATCGACCGGTGGTCTACAGCAACACAATACAGTCGCTGGTCGCGATTCTCCGGGCTATGCCCAATCTGAACATCCCCTACGGCAGCAGTGATCGCGATGTCAGCACGGTAAGCTCGATTTAATGAAAGCAAGCATACCAACGACTTTATTCACAACATCTCCTGTTCCACCCCGACAATCGCAGAGCGACGCAAAGATGGTGTTCGATGTGTGCCAGCGAATGCACGACACCGAGCCCTTCTCCGAGGATCTGCTGGCCGCCATGAAGCGACTGTGGGAGGACAATGGCGTGCAGGAGTGTTTCTCGAGGAGCAACGAATATCAACTGAACGATTCCGCCAAATAGTGAGTAGAACGCTGATGTGTTCGTCTTGGATTAGTCCGGTGTATGGTTTATTTCAATGTGTGCATTGTTGGTCGTTCATCTGGTTTCTGGCCACGGGCCAACGACAACAATCGAACTCTACATGTCTATTAGGTACATCTACGTCGGTTTAGTCAGTGCGGTAACTACACATTTCCACTAAATCTATACATTTCTGTGCGTATTTACAAAAGTGCCAGCACCAATTGCTGGCTGGCTGTAGCCATCTTCACTCCTCAATCGCTCCTCTCTGTCAGCTTGAACTTGAGCGGCTGCTCCGGAATATACGTCGGATTCACTTTGTACGTTATCGGTGCGTAGTTGTACTCGATCTGGTAGCGTCGCAACAGTTTCGCCACCAAAATGTGCAGCTCATTCTCCGCAAAGCGCCGCCCGATGCACATCCGTCGGCCGTAGCCAAACGGCAAGCTGACGAAAGGGTGGATTTTCTGACCGGCATGCGGACACTGCTGCTCTTGCCCATTGTCCGCCTCCGTTCGCTTGATCCAGCGCTCGGGCACGAATCGCTGCGGTTCGGCAAAGTAGCGCTCCGAATTCGACACCACCAGATGCGGGAATATCACATGCGTGCCCTTCGGTACATGGTAGCCGGCAATCACGGCGTCCGACTGCAGATTCCGGCCGTTCCCAATCACCACCGGGTACATGCGCAACGTCTCTTTGATGCAGGCGCGCAGATAGGGCATGCGCTCAAGGACGCTGGTGTCGATGACGGAATTCTTTTGGGGCATTATCGATCGCAGTTCGGCGTAGAGCTTGGCCTGCTGGACGGGGTTCTGGCTGAGCTGGTAGATGGTGGAGGCGACGGCAACGGAGGTCTGTGGGCGAGCGAATGACAACAATCATGCCGATTAATTCGAGGATTTCACCAATCGACGGACAATGCACTCAATGCAATGCAATTACTCACCGTATCGACGCCGACCAGAAACAAATCCAACGCCAGCACCGCCGCTATCTTCGGATTGCCGGTGCGCCGTACAATGCGCTCAATTATCGATATGTCCTCTTCGTTCTTCGGTGCGCCCTGCGTGTCCATGCCGGCGATGGCATTGTCGATGTGCTGCATGCACAGTTCGCGGAAGCTGTCCAGCGCAGCGATGTACGCGCGATAGGCTTTCGTTTTGTAGAACCGCCAGACGGGCAGCCGCAGTTCGACCTCGGCGACCGTCCAGAAGAATGTGTTGATGGCGTCGATGATGCGCTTCGACTCGTCGTTGCCCTGGCGGCTGACGCAGCCGAGTCGCGTGTCAAGAGCGACGCGTCCGACGGCTGTGAAGGATGGGACGGGAGGAGAGTATGTGGTTAGTTGGATCATTTTATAGTTGAATTGACTTGAAATTCATACACAGAATTGTCCAGAGTGGCTGTGGTTGTTCTCTAGCATTTCTTTACAAGATTTAAATATGGTTTATCGTTACAACCCACAGCAATACAATAGAATTCCATTAGGAATTCCAACACACTGTTTGCTAGCCCAAGAATACTCCGTGTATATTATACTCACACTCCAGCGCCCACTTGTACAGTTCGTGCAGAAAATCGCCGGGCAGTTCGTTGCGCTCGTCGCGCATCTCGTGCACCCGTTCGACAAAGTCGTCGGCAATCTCGTTGAGCGGTGCCAGATATTTGCGCGCCGTCGCCGGCTGCAGCATCACGTGCTGCACTTGCGCCCGAAATGCGTCCCATTTCTCGCCGTGACTGTTTGACGGAAAGAAAGAGATTGTTTTTATTAGTTTGGCACGTTGCGATTGTGTGCTGAAGAGATGTGGTGAAAATCGACCGTGTCTGTGTGAGTGCGATTGACGAAAGTGGGTGTAGAAAAAAAAACGATCTTGATTGTCATGCATAGTTAATTGTGCGCGCTATGGTAATTTGGTGTATTGGCGTGTCGCTGGGAGTGTGTTTGGCGATAATTTGCATACGATATGTTTTGCATATATTTACACTCCAATAATACCGGCAGTGTCGCCGAAGAAGTCCGCTCGCAGCTTCGTCTTGTAGTGGTGCAGTGACGGCATCGACGGTCTGCGCTGGCGCGTGCAGAAAAATTGGAACAATCGCTTCGCGTCAGTTGTGCAATCAAATCGTCGTCGTCGTCGTGCGATGTTTGGTCGACATCAAATTCACGCAACCCGCACACAATCGAAAGTGTGCGCGCTGCGTGTTTGTTGATTCGTTCGTTTTTTCCCCTACTGCATATAAACACATACCGATGCGGCAACGCTTCCTCGCGTTTGAACACGTTGCGAATCTCGTCGCCGTCGAACACGAACAGCAGATCCGGATGGCCGAATAGACCGCCGACTTTGGCGATCTGTCCGTACTGCTGGTGCAGCGACATCATCACCTTGTCCAGCTCTTGGATGCTGTACTGACCTACGATGCGCGCCGACGAAACGAAACGGAGAGCGGTCATTAACGTTTTGGGGGGATCGTGTGGCCGGTGTGCCGCTGTGGCTGTTTTTGCGATCGCGCGCGTTTTTGCGTGCTTAGGTAACTCCGCAGCTAGACTGCAACCTAAATTCCATCCGAAATCCGCATCAGACCGAAACGGCGATGCGAACAGCATCACGCATGCGAATTCACGACGACGACGACGCATTCGCATGCGACTTTACGTAATGGTTGATAAATTAAGCTGCGTCCGAAACGAAAGTATGCCACGCATCACGCATGCCAGCAGCATCACACGGCGCTAGAATTACGTAGCGGCATGTGCACGAAAAACACCGCACATTGTCCGAATGGCAGTGAATAACTGAATGATATTAGACATTACATCAGATAGTTTGCGCATCTGCTACCTGTACACAGATGCGGATGCGCTGAACGTTTGATATCTGTATGTAATATGCAATTACACGCCCAAGGTCGACTGCATTCGAAACCCAATCCACCACCGGCATATTAACATGCGAGGGAAGAGTACGTAGTTGATGGAAGTAATCGAAGATTTTATTTTAAATCGAGTTTGGCAGTTATCCATAATGAGGCAGTTAAAGTTCAGTTTTCATATGCTCCCATACAATTTGGAACTGTGTATAACTTCCTTCGCATTGGCAAAAAAACCTGACACAAGAATATATCTTTATTTAGCACCTAGTTTCTACTTTGAAAGCCACTCATTGAATGCTTCCATCAACTACGTAGTTTTCCCTTGATAGTCGAATTGCCAGCGCGCTCATGTCAGGGCGATTTGCGGTAATTTGCCATAACCATAACCAGACACAACATGCGCGCGGCATTCACCTATGTGCACATGTAACGATCAATGTGTACAGCCAAATGTCTGTGCCCGTGCAACTCTGTACGCTCTGTGGGTCGGTCTTGTGTTTGTGTAGCTGTGTGGTTCGGCGATCGTGAACGTGCACAATGAGCACGCACTCGCTTGTATCACATTACGGTACCGGTTGTAAACCGCGAGTTTTTGCTCTTTGCACAATATCGGCAGCGGTATGTGCGTTTTGCGTGTGAAGGTTGCCGAGTTTTTGGTCTTGGAGCGCGCCCACTGGTTGGTTGGCTGCTGGCTGGTGTGTGTCTTATGAAATCCGACCGGCACAATTATTTCAATAAAAACCACCAAAACACCTCTCGAAAAATTGTGTGCCCATTCGCACGCGAAACTTACCAATTATGGGCGCAAAGCGCCACGAGTTGCCGATCAGCGGCAGCTCCTTCGGTCCCGGTATCGCAGCATACGGGCGCACGGTGTCTTGAAGCTGCTGCGACTGCGGAGTGTGATGATGTTCGATCAGCCCACTGCCGGCGACGGGCAGAATGTTGATCGCCGACGAGAAGGCCGTTCGTTTGGCCAGTTCGGCACCAACGCGGCTGGCCATTTTTGTGATTTGTTAAGGGGTGTGCGTGGTGAGGGCCTGTGAGTAGAATGTTTGATTGAAAGCTTCAGTTGCGATATAGGGGCGATACGATGACGTACAATCTGGAACCGAACAATATGGGTGTGTGCTAAATGCTTTAACAAACATACACGCAGACACACATGCCATTACAGCGATCGGATGCGAACGCAAATTCCGGTGTGAGCACGCGCTTAGAAATCCAACCTTGCGCAATGTTACCGAGAGGAGTACGTGCGATGTCGTTTTTGCATTACTGCTTGTTCAAACACACGACGCGCACGGCGAATCCATTTGCGCGTAGTTGCCAAATAGGTGTGTGATATATTTGCGAACGCGACGAGGCGACATTATGATTCGCAGCGCAGATAGCCAGCAGTGTGTGTGCGTGTAATTCGAATGCTGTACACGCCCGAAAACCGGCAATATTTCATGTTGTACACGCGCAAGCGGCAATGCTAACGCATATCTCATAGGCACACTTTCGTCTCGTCGACGGCCGTTCCGCCGGGACAAAGAGGCAGATGATAATGAAGATAATAATAATAATAATGGGCGTCTGTAGCAAGTGTTGCATAAAAACCGAGCAGCCACGCAACACGATCCGTTAAGATCCAGTAAAACTATCCGTAACTATGCCGCACTGCGACGGCCAGAAACGGGCGTGATCTGCGCTAACGACACCGCGTGGACTTCATTAGGCCGCCAATGTGGTTGCGCGTTTGGCGCAATGACGACGACCGACGACGCCGAGCGTATAAACAGACGCAGTGCGAGCTAGTGCCTAATGGAAACAACTTTGTGATTTTGCACGTATAGCGTTTTCTTTTTCGACAACATACACAGACTGCTCGGAGAGCAGAGCAGCAAACGGCACGCGTCTCGAGCATACACACACATACACACACACACACACACACACACCGAACCGTGCGCAGTGCGGAACTAGCGAATTCAGCGCGTGCATAAATGAAAGTGTGCTCGAGACTCGGTCGAAAAACTCACTCACAGTGCGCGTGCGTGTGCACTCACACCACCGACTGGCGCACGTGGCGTTCATGGTGGTACTTGAAACCGTGGCCGCCACTCCAGTGTTCGCTAATCCGTTCCGAAACAGAGTGTGAGTGTGTGTGGCGTGTTTTTCGTGTACACACGCGTATAATTACTGCGAGTAGCCTGCTGGCACAGCCTCAGCATACACACAGCATGCCATAAACCCCGCGCATTTCGCGGCGCGTTATTATTACACTATATCGATTGTTTTCGAAACTGATAAAAGCGATGTGTGCTGGAAGCGCTCAACAGTGGAGGGCGCGCCGCACCCGATCATAACTCACTGTGTGATTTTCGAATTATTATTTACTGCGCATAAGCACCAACGTCGAAGGCAAGCACTGGCAACGGGGCAATCAATTCAACACGCACGCACTCCGCAAAATACACATAATTATAAAGCACAAGACTACGCGCAGGCACACTCAGAGCTGTAGTTGGTTCTGGTCGATGGTTTTCGGGGCGCGCACGATTCAAAGTGTGATGTGCTTTGTGTGCGGTCTTCGCTGTCGGTACGCGCTTTGCACACTGAACAGCGCTTTCATAAAACTAGCCCGACACCACGCGCATCGCGCATGTGCCCCACCACCACTCGTGCCCCCGAAGATGTTTATGTTTATCACTTCTATATGTCGCGCGTGCGTGTGGTATTTAGCGTCTTATTATACTATGACGTGCGGCTCGAAACACTTTTACCCAAAATGTGCTCTCGATTTCGTCGTATTACCTCGCTGCGATCGCCTAGCTGTCGCACTTTCTTTGCACTTGTTGCGCTGCCTTGTTATTCCAGTTGGCAGAAGCAGAAATCACACACTCGAAAATTCGCGACCGACACAACCTCTGATGGACGACTAGCGAGAGCGCGCGCGCGTGCAATTCAATGTTCAATTGCCGCGAATCTGGGACCGACTAAACGGACCGCATGCGATGTAATTCAAATTTATACCCGTTGCGCGCGCGTGCACAACGTTCCGAAAATTTTGTATCGCATGTTCGGCGGCGGCGGCGGCGTCGGTCTCTCTCGCCGCTGCTGCCCCGATGCACGGCACGCTCGTTTGTGTGTGTGTGGGGTGTGGTGGGAGGCGACCGCAAGCGCGCGCGCTCGCACACGTCTAAAGGTAGTTCGTCTCGGACGTGTGCGCGCGCGCATTTAGTATGCATGCATGCACGGGCGTCTGGTTTGGTGGTTTGGCTGCTGGGGCGAGCGAGGGCACAGCGCGCGCGCACACACCGAGATCATAAATAATAAACAATTGTGCGTCGTCGCTCGAGATACGCGTGCGTGCCCCGTTGATCTACTGAACTTTTCGGTCGCGCATCGGATCGGCGACGACGCATGCATTTCTATAGGTTGCATAAAAAATGCGTAATGATCAGACAACACAACACCGTACAACACATATCGTGCCGAGAGCACCCCGTGTCGTGCGGAATCGTCGCCGAATGACTTGCACAATTGGACAGCCGAAAAAACAAGTGCATCGGCAAGTACGCACAAAAAACCAAGTGGCCAGCAAGGCGACGACAGCGCCTCCGCACAGCACGACACGACGACAACATCGACATCGACGACGAGTGAAAGTGTACCAGCGCATAAACGCTAAAGGCCTGTTTCGAGCCCTCCGCGGTTCGACATAATCAGCGGCAATGTTCTATGCGCGCACATGTTACGCGACGACGACGATGGCCGATGTTTTGGTTCGCGCTCGCCGTGTTTGGCGCTCGGTAATGTTGCAAATCACGCCTGTGCCTGTATGTGTGTGTGTGTGTGTGTGTGTGTGTGCACTGCGGCGCGACGAGTTACCTACATTTTATGCTTCATGACATTTTATGTGATGTAATCGCATGTACGGCGGCGGCGGCGGCGCGACGCGATCGCGATTCGCGTCCGATCAGTCTGTGTCTCCGCTCCGCATGTGTACAATGAACAAAACACAGCGCAGACGCAGACACAGACGTTCGCACGTGATTGCAGGTATACACGAGCACAATGAATGCTTGTAATATTAATATAGGTGCAAGCTATACAAAACTACATAAACCATCGTTTGTTGAGCGCCGGCGGACACAGAGCGCAAGCGGCACACAGACTCACTCAGTCAGACAATTGTGCTCGCTCGCTGGGTTTTACATCTGCCACGCGAGTTATGTCACGACGACGGTTTGTTTGCGCAAATCTGCGCGCAGCCGAAACAAGCACCAGTTTGTTGTGTTGTGCGCCTATGATTTATCGGCAACCACGACCACTTTACACTAATCCGAGCGCATTATCACAGTGCTTGGCATTGCCATTCATCCGTGCACACAAATATATGCTCTGCGTTCAAGTGGTCCAGCTTAGCTCAAGCGACTGAGGCAACCAAGCGCATCGGATCTGACACCTGTCCGCGCGCCGCGCGCACATGTGCGAACCGTTACGTCACGCTCACGCTACCACCCGTTCAAACATTCTCACACCTCGCGAATGCGCTGCGGGCATCAAAAAATCACTGCATTCATCAAATATAGTAGTAGCCTGAAGCGTGTGGTTGGTAGCGCAATGCAAGTAACTAACTAATGTGTGTGCGTGTGTGTTTGCGCAATGCACTCGCATATGGCCGAACGAGCGCGGTGCGCACAAAATGCATTCATGCTGCGATGCTTCGTCGCACATCGCACACACGCAGTCACAAGTGCCGCATACTCGCGATTCAGTTGTGCGGATTCATCGAGTTTAATGTTGTGCACTTGTTGCAATATAGTCTGATTGAGCGCGAGTAATTCGATGATGGGCTCGCATTGCGAATTGCGATAGACGTAATGATAGTCTCACTGACAGGAGAAGAGTACGAGGTTGATCGCACCGATACAAAAACGGCTTTAAGGTATAAACTTATAGGCAAAATAAAGATATACGTGTGTCAGAATTCGAAACAATGGGCACTGTTATGAGCAGTTTAAGATTGAAGCACGACCGCGATATCAAATGAATAAATCGTGTGCATTGACGCACACAGTGCACACATTTGTCTATGCATATGTGCCTCAATGTGCCGATAAAAATCGCCAGCCCAATTGCCCGTTATGCACTTGGCTCTTGTCTCTTGACGTAAGCTGTGCGGGTTTCCCCACAAACATCACGATCGTCGTGTGCCGTGCGGCAAATTGGGCGATTGCGTGGCGGCGTGTCTTTCGTTTCGCATGTGTGTGTGTCTGTGGTCTAGCACACGCTGCCAAGCGGTCAGTCAAACCCAAACTGAAAGTGATAGCCGCCTCGCTGTCGTTTTGTGACCGGTCAAAATGCGGTGGCAGCCGGCGCGTTTCCCGTCATTATGCTGCTGCTGCTGTTGCTGCCAGTGCGCGCAAATCACCCGAAAATATGCCGCGAGTACACGCGAGAGTGTTTTCCGTGTGCGTGACATTGCCCATTTATTTTCGGCCTAGATCGTGGCCGAGTGCCGCGCAATGTGTGCGCGATGATGCGATTATGATCAGCTGCCGTCGAATGTGCGCTGTGTTTTTGTATGTGTTTTAGTCGGTCAGTGCGCGCATTCGAATGCTGCACGCGTTCGACACACAGACCAGACAACCAGCACACAGCACATAATAGTACAAGTGCGTGATGATAATGAATATGCGCGCGCGCATGGTCACCAGCACAGACATATCACGTAGACATAATTTCACTGTACCCACTAGTATACGCATGTTATGCTCTGGTAGTGTACATTCAATTGCGTAAGCCGCCGCACAATGTCGTAATTTATTTGTTTCTTTTTTTTGTTCGCTGTGTGTGTCAAGCTCATCTTTCTCTCTGGCTGTGCCGCCGCTTTGAATTCAAAAATCGTGCACGCCAAGAGATAGTAGACGAGCGCATGTCGCGTCCGCGCAATATCACGGCGCGGTGATGCAATAGCCTGGGCTCTGCGGGCCAGCCAGCCAGCATCATCGCGTACTTTTGCCGTTGCGCAAAAAGCGCACCATCACCACACCATTACCATTTAATACATATTACACTTGCCTCTCGCTGTGCTGTGCTACTACGTAGTGAGCGCGTGTCTGCGTTTGAGTGTGTTTGTGCACCGTGAGCGTATTTATAATGGTAATCTAATTTGGCCGGTAACGTGCCTGCGCACAGCGCACAACGGCGACGGCGAAACGAGATGCTGCTGCGGCTCGCGCTAATGCTGCCAATGCTGTGCGCGCGTCGTTGTGTTGCAATGCGCTTTTCTTCCATAAGAGTGAAAAAGCAACGTTTTTATTGCATACAGGCGAACCTTTTTGCGACACGCAGCATATTTTTGCACATAGTGGCTGTCTGTTAGCTAGGAGCTCGTTGAAAACATGTATTTATTGTGAATATTTAGAATAATTTCAACCAAAGTATTGTGATGAGCATTTATTCAGAGAAATGCAAATGTTTAAAAATACTCTAAATAGCTGCTTCCGCAAACCCAGTTTTCACTGTCCTATTATGCTGCACAGCAGCGAGCAGTGTCAACCGTCGTGTCGCGCGTGTTCCGATAAACATTATCGCATGTGCCACTTGCACACACACACACAGTTTGCTCTCTGCACTCGGCTGCATGCCCACTTATCGCGTATGCATAATTAGCTCATAATGGCGCGAGCGAGAACAATCTGTATGCGTTAGCATGCTAGAGAGAGAGCAGAAGCAGACTCGCCGGAAGGCGACGGGGGTGAATGGGGTGAGTCAGGGGGGTCGCGGTGGGCGAACGTCAGCGCGATCTCGCCGCCGCCACACGTAATCACCGGTCATTAGCATCGCAGCATCCAGCGACGCAATAAAGCACATGCACTCGACGTTCGTCTCCAAGCAACATCGTCGTCGTCGTCTTTTTTCCCACCATGATGCACCCCATCGTCTTAGGTCTCAGCATCTCGTTTAATTGCAAATTGAAACAATTATGCTCAAAGCGAGCTCTCGCGCAGGTTCATTACTGCGAATCAATATTTATTTATAACAAGCAATAACTCGTTGGTCGTTTTTCCCCGTACAGCTTCTTGGACGATTTGGAGCGGTTAGGCGCGAGAGACTACCAGCCCACCGAACAGGACATCTTGCGGACTCGCGTGAAAACCACCGGAATTGTGGAAGTGCATTTCTCCTTCAAAAATCTGAACTTCAAGTGAGTGTTGGGCATTTTGGGTAGTTCGAATGTTTTTAATACCGAATTGGATTTGCACAGACTCTTCGACGTTGGCGGCCAGCGGTCGGAGCGGAAAAAGTGGATACATTGCTTCGAGGACGTGACGGCCATCATTTTCTGCGTGGCCATGTCCGAGTACGATCAGGTGCTGCACGAGGACGAGACGACCGTAAGTACACTTTAAAAAAACGCATGTCTCATCGGATTGTCACACAAAGTCTAATCAAATGTGGGGTTTATTCAATGCAGAACCGCATGCAAGAGTCGCTGAAGCTGTTCGACTCGATCTGCAACAACAAGTGGTTCACGGAAACGTCCATCATTCTGTTCCTGAACAAGAAGGATCTGTTCGAGGAGAAGATCCGCAAGAGTCCGCTGACGATCTGCTTCCCGGAGTACACCGGTAAGAACGAGAACGAACGACTGGTTCAAGAATTTCTTCAAGTCGAGATCATTTCATTAACATATGGATCACATGTGTTTTGTGGCGATTGAGACCTTAACATTAATTTATTTCAATAGATTAGAATCTAGAACATATCTAGAACAGTTCAAACACTGATGTAATCAAATTACACACTATTTGAGATTTTCTCGCATACAAAATATCATACGCAATCAGACAAGACGTCAAGACGTTCAGAGCATAAGTTGCGTGAATAAATGCATGCCTTATCTCACACTCATTGTTCTATTGCGTTATCTGCGTGATCAATTCAAACATGAACAGTCAAATTCATTAGACGGGTTTCACTGTGTGGTCCTTGAGAAATAAAACATAAATTTCATAAACATGTGTAGAAAAAAGTATTCAAAAAGTATCAAGAACGTTCAAATGACATATCAATCATATGAAAGCAATCTCTATGTCCTTGGTGTTTCAAGCGGTAAACTAATACTTTCTATCCATATTTGCATCCAGGTGGACAAGAGTACGGCGAGGCGGCCGCCTACATCCAGGCCCAATTCGAGGCCAAGAACAAATCCACCTCGAAGGAGATCTACTGTCACATGACGTGCGCCACCGACACCAACAACATCCAGTTCGTGTTCGACGCCGTCACCGATGTCATCATAGCGAATAATCTGCGAGGTTGTGGTCTGTACTAAAGAGCGTGATTGCCGAACGACAACAGACGGAAAAAAATAACGGTCGGCTGGAGCGAGGCGCACATTTTCAGTAATATGCGAACGCACAAGTCCCTTTACACAAATACACACACTGACCCACACCTAAAACCCGAACAAATCACGAACACATTTTACACTCGGACACAGACGAACACGAAAAACGCAGTTGGAAAATGACCACAAACATTGACGCGCACGAAATTCGAGCGAGTAAATCATATAATAAACCTTAACGTAACATACAATCGTGCGTCTCGGAGTCCGTGAAAATATGAACCAATTTGACCATTCAATCTCACTCTCTTTCTCAACGTGTGGAAATCATATATAAAACATAGTCCATGCAACACATATTTTCTTTCGACTGCTATATTGCACAAGCGACGAACGTAAAGATTGCGCGCTCAGAAAAGACCGCGACGTGTGACGTGTGATGACAACCTCAATGCCATATATATTATACACACACACACACACACACACAAACAAACACACACACACACACAAGTGAACCTAATTCATGAATATTTAGCACTCAAATCAGCTCCAATGAAATGGCAAAAAACATCCAAAACAAAACACGAACAACATAACTGATGATACGCACAAAGACGACAACACATGAGACATGAGACACTATTTTTTGCTCTTAGACATATACAGACTTGCTGACACGACGCACAAACAATCGATCATAACAAGTGAAATGTGGTAAAGTGAACCAAAATCATACATAAACACACACGAACAAAAGAGTCACGTAACAAAATGTCCTCACAGTCAATGTCGGTATTACGCGTCGATTAGGCAGAAAAAGGAAGAAAAATACATTACCTAATAATTATAAAAACACAAAAAACCACATCATATTGTACGCGTCTTACTTTGATACATCTCTAACATACACACATATACACACACACTCAGACCTCAGCCATAAACCATTCGCAATAGGTTTGATTTACACACACACGTTCAATAAAATCACATCATCATGTTCCAATCTTCATACGTACATATACGCTAAGATGAAGATCAAACAGTGGCTGGAGGAGTGCAATGCTTGAGTGAGTGCGTGTGTTTGGACAAATGTAAATGGATCTTACAAATCGACCGTATTTTGGAGTAGATCACATGTGAACGTACAAACTCGCACACGCACTCTCGGGCACAAATCTGCCAGGTAAATGATAATTTGTCGCATTTTGCAACCGCATTTAACACATTAACACTGGCATACGCGCATCCATGCACAACATTTGCGTACCATCTCTTTCTACTACATGACCACATTGTCCATCATATTTTTTATAACATCAACTTCATTAAGATTATGAAAACCACACATTACTACATTACATATTATTTTCCAAGAATTTTGTCACAGCACGTATTCGTTTATATTGATACTTGTTGGAAAGTCGAGCGATTATGAGCGCCAGTTTACAGGTGTGTGGTGCCAACAGAAGCTCAATTGTACACATGAACTATACATAAAGTACGACGAACACACAAGCACAAACACCAAAGTAGTTGCGCATTTTCACACTGCATTTAGTCAACCGAAACGACCCAGTCGCAATTTCATTCGGATTTGTGTAATCGAATTGAACGTGAGCGTGTGTCTTTGTGCATTTCTCAAAACGGACACACGATCGCGCACAATTTTATGGTAACATGCATACATTCCAGTTTGGACGCTGGACATTTGGTTTTACTCTTACATACATTCTTACATAGTCGGATTTTATTTTCAGCTAAAACTATGTCTACACACACTCAGACGCACACTACTGCATATATATGATACACATATAATATATATAAATATATACACAACAATCTACTTTATAAAACACGACATATTTTTGTATTATTTATTCATGCTTTTGGGGGTCGCTCACCCCCCCCTGCACACAAAATCCGAACGTGAGGACCGTTTGCGCTAGACAGCGCAATCGAACATGCGTCCGTTCGATGACAAGTCAACAGGTAATCACATTTGGGATGTGTTGGATGTGTGTGGGCAGATTGCATACAGAATACGACAGCACACTCTCGATACAACATCAGCCTCATCTACGTCTCACTCCAAGGCACAAAACACACTTTGACATTTTTACATCGATCCGCCTCACATTTCCTTCGTCTCGCCACAAACACCTCGAAATCATCTTCACCGAAACACACGCACAAAATGGTTCGAACAAAAAAGAAACAGCTGCAGCCACACACGCACACACACTAAGAACATAATATGTTACATTATATTATAATCACTAGATGTTTAGACAATTAATCTACTATATATATATATATTACTAAATATATATATATAAATGAATCGATATATATATTATGCAAAATATATATATGAACAAAAACAAAAAAAAAACAAAAATCCACACACTCACCACTCCAACGCAGCCCATCATAACAACACCACACAAATTCGTAATCGTCGACAAACGCGCGCACACGCCAACGGACACATTGGACCCAAACAATATAACGGACACGCAGAAATATATACATTCATTAACACACACGCACACACCTATCTACATTATTTATGAGTTATATAAATATTATATTATTAAACAGGACAACAACAAAAAACAAATCTTCTTGAATAAATGTGGTTTTCAATTCAAACGGGTCGAGTGAGAGTGGCTGCAAAATGGATAGCTAGGCAAATAGTAAATGGGGCCAAGGCGACAAGAGGCGTTATCTTTTGGAATCAGTCGTGAACTGTCGGCCGGCAATCCCGAGAACATCTAATGTTTGCTCGGTTTTCAACGTCATTTATGATAGACAAGTATTTTCATTGTGCGTATTCAATTTGGAAAATACATATTGTTCGTGTGCGGTCGTCTGCATGTTGGTGTCGAAAAACGAAAACAAGGAATCATTCATTATTTTCATATTCTAGGACCACGAACTTTGACTTTTATCTTCTAATACAATAGTTCATCATATTTGAATTGTTAGTCTAATCCGCAACTCATAGTGGAGCCTTTACATTTGACAACAAAAAAACATCACGATTTTCGTTAGGTTTACTTCCATTTGAGTATACGTTTATTGTTCTAAGTAGAACCTGTGAAATGTTATGTCCTCTAAACCGGTGACGAAACACGTATATTTTGTATGGAGAGTAAAATAAAACATGTCTTTCTGTAAAAATTGTTGGTGTTTCATGTTTGGTTAGGACCATAACTTTTCTATGATTGACTTAGAACAATGAGAGTACTTAAATGAAATGAAATATAATGTAATTGTCCTCATCATTCGGAAAAAGTACGTAATCGTACTACTCGTTATTGTTTATGATTTTCAAGGTCATCAGTAGCATAACAGGATTGTTCTCCGAAAAGAAATGCCCTGCAGGTAAGATTTGTTTAAAACAAAAAATCAAATTACAAGAAATATATATGACAATTAAACCTCCGAATGTCATGAAATTTGGCTGACCTCTCCATTAATTTACTGACTGTACTGAACGGAATTCGAAATACTGACTTTTTACTGACTACTGTCAGTATACTGACCGAGTAGACACCCCGAGTAGTTAAGGCTAAGTAGATTATAGAGGAGTGTTTTCTTCCAAACTTCATCGTTACATATCTTGTGCCAGTGTCCCTTCTCCTATAAACCGTAAAATAATAAACATATTCCAAATTCAATGAGCTATAGGATCTAGGAAAGTATAAGTATGAAATCATTTTTACATCCACTCCACCCTAGAGTTTGTGGAACATATTATACCATTCAGCGCTGCTCAAATCGCAGCTAAAACGCCTCCAGGTAGACTATTCCCAAGAAACTACATATATACTGGCTGCATAGATTTAGGACTGGCTTATTCGCAGTGTATATATATTTCCTGTAAATTTCCAATTCACGAAATAATAATAAACCAAACAATATAAAATAATTGCAAACCTTCCACTGTTCATGCTCATCCAGTCCCCGGTCACCCAATCGAAACACGAACAACGCAGGTTTTCAAATTAGGTTTTTCCATTTTTTTCTCCGTTCGCGGGCATCTTTATTCTCTCTACACCAGCCTCCCACCCATTCCATACACATCAACGTGTGTACAGTGTGTGTGCGCGCGGCGGTGTAAACGTCCAAAAAAACGCACACAAATCACACCACAACAGCAGACGCGGCACGCTTACTGGGCGGGGATCTCGAGGGTCTGGTCGTTGATCTCATCAATCACGTCGTGCGGGGCACGGCCGTCAATGGTGCAGCCGACGCTCTGGGCTGTGCCGAGGATCTCCTTGACGGTGCCGCTCAGCTCGCGGGCCATCGAACGGGGACGCATCGTGCGGGCAATGGCGAGCACATCGTCGAAGGTGATGTTGCCGTTGTGCTTGACTGTGGAATGGAGCAAAAGAAAGAACGGGCATCAGCAAACAGTTGGTTGGATAGAACACCAAGACATTGTTTCATTCTGTCGATTGACCAAACATAAACAAATTGGCGCAATAACTGAGGATTCGGCGGCGTCAGTGGTTTTCCGGGCAATAGTATTTAGGGCTTGGTAATGTATGACGTTTTTAACGGATAATAATATACGACTGGCAAAAATTCTCAATTTAAAACCAAATCAAAGGGTGAATAGCAGAAATCTATTATTTTATGTGAATTTGCGCCATAGTCGGTAATATTATGCGTTTAAAACTGCATACAATATCAAGCCCCAAAGGCTACTGCCCGGAAAAACACTGACGCCGCCACCTTCTATGAAGGTTATGTTTGTCAACAAAAAAAACTACTCAAAACTGTCGCTGCTTTCATGCTCACAAAACATCAAAACACTTACTGTTCTTGACCTTCTTGCGGTCACGCGGCGCCTCCTTCAGGGCCTTGATGATCAGCGAAGCGGCGGACGGCACCACGGAGATGGTGGCCTGTCGGTTCTGGATGGTCAGGCAGACGGTGATCTTCAGACCCTTCCAGTCGCCGGTCGCCTTGGCGATGTCATCACCGACCTTCTTCGGCGACTGCGGAACGTAAACAAAAACACAGAACACACAGCGTTAGATCACAATAATTCACTTGAACGGCTGGGCGGTCGGCATTGGCAGCTGGGCTGTGTACTGGGGTCCGGATTGTTGCTGCGCAGATGGATGAAGTGTTGTTTTGGTTTGGCACTGGCCGAACAACACATCGCAGCAGCAGCAACAACAACTACGCACCCACAGACGCGCCAAGAGCCAATACAAAATGTGAACACTTACCAGACCGAGAGGTCCGATCTTGGGGGCCAGCGACGAGGTGGCGCCAACTTCTCCACCCACGCAACGCAGGTACACTGAACAGGACAGAAGAGCAGGTTGGAACACTGGTTAGTTTCACTGTGCGTATATGCGCGCATGTGTGCGTGTGTATGTGTGCATGTGTATCCATGAGCATGCGTGTGCGGTCATTCATCGTCACTCGGCTCGCGCGCACCGATTTTCGCGGGGCGCCATCGGCGGGCCGGGGCTTCGCCGGACGGGACGTACCTTTCTTCACCTCTGTGGGATCGAACTTGGGCGGCATGGTGCTTGGGGTTGGCGACGTGGATCGGCGCGGATGTTGACGATTGGATCAGATTTTTGAAAGAAATTCTCTCAAAATATCCGCTTCATACGAGAATGAAGTTGGAAAAGAAGGCCGCGGCGGCGCGTTCGAAACGTCAGCGGCGCTTCCGGCCGCGGTGTTGTTGTTGCGCGGTGCGTTCGATTTTCGAACTGGGTGTGCGTTCACTTTTGCGCGAGGGCTGGTGGTGTGAGCGACATCTGGTGGGGAGTGGTGGAGGGAGGGTGTTCGATGGAGTGGCGAGGGGACTTTCGGAAGATTTTGTTGGATGACTGGAGTTTTATAGAGATGGCGTTCATTTTATATGAAGCTCAATTTGTGGAAATTTGCATGGAACATCGCGTACAAGAATCGTCGATCATATGTTGGCCGTTTGTTTACATTCGAGCGAAATCGTGCGACGCGATATTATATACGAGGGGCGAATCACACAGAATATCGGTGTACACTTTGTTGGAAATCAAGTGGGAATCTTGGGAAAAATCTGGAAATCTTAGAAATCTTCGGAAATATTTGAAAATCTATGTACGTTTATTGAGAATTTCTGATATCTTGGAGAAAAAAATCTTCGAAAATATCTGAAAGACTTTGGAAATATTTGGATTATCGAAGATTTTCGGAGATTTTTAAAGATATTCGGTGGTTTCCAGTTATTTTTTAAGATTTTCAATTGATTTCGACAAGGATTTCGGAAGATTTCCGATTATTTACGAAGAATTAAAAGATTTTCAGAGATTTCCGATGATTTTTCTAGAGGTTTCCAAAGATTTCCAGAGATTTCGACGAAGATTTCGACGAAGATTTTCAAATATTTACGGACAATCCAAAGATTTCAAGAGATTTTTGATGATTTTCCGAAAGATTTCTAAAGATTTCCAGAGATTTTTGATGATTCCCGAAGATTTCGATAGATTCCCAAAGATGTTTAGAGATTCACAATGATTTCCGATGATTTACAGATATTTCTGAAGATTTCCACTTGACTTCCGACAAAGTGTACAACCGATATTCAGAGTGATTCGCCCCTCGTATACATATATTTGACATTCGTTTGCCATTTGTGCTCCAGCTGCTCCAAGCTCCAAGCCGCAGCCCCAAACTCGCGACAACAACAACCATACACAGAGTATACGCGGTGGAGCAAGTTTTATTTGTTACGGCTCGCAAGCGATTTCGTTATATTGTTGTGTTGACAAATCGCCTCGCAGACACGCGCACAACGCACTCATCACGCTCCGCGAAAATTTTCGACCCACCTCCGATCGCGTACGCACACGAATAAAACACTTGCACGTCCTCTTCTCGCGATCGTTTGTTTTGGAGCGCCCAAACTACGCGTGTGAATACTAAATACGCTGGCTTAAAAACTTGGTTTGCATTCTTCGTATGGTGAAATGTGTACAGTGAACATAATACGCACATCTACACACACACTCACACATCAGCAGCGCGATCGTCGTTGATCGTGTGCCAGACAAAGGCAGCCTCGGTTTGGTCGGTGATTCCCAGAGAATTATTTTCGCTTCGCGTTATGCATCGGCCTTGATCCGCGGAATTCGGCAGACAAAACGCGAAACAATTTTGCGCTGGGGTATAGGAAAACTGCAGCTAATTGAAACTGCTGCGCCCGCTTTGTCGCCGCTGCCCCGGGCGGCTAATCAGCAGCCAACATGTGGATCAAGCCGCTGGTGTCGGCCATGCCCATGACGCTATGGTGAGATTGTTTGGTTGATATATCTAATCGAGAGCATCGTCATCAGCTCCAATCACGCCCCGAATAAATTGACAATTGAATTGCTAATCAGCAACTGGCAAACATTCGTCATAATACTCATACGTGTTACTATATCTCAAACAATATCTCGTTATCTCGGATACACATGAATTCGACATGAACTATGGTCTATGGATGTCAGAAATCAGGTTCAAGAGTAAATAACTTTATAATACTACGACAGAATAGCTCAGTAGTTTGTAACTGGTTTATTTTTCGGTTTAGAAGGGACACTCGCATAAGATTTTTAATGATAATGATGCAGATTTGTTGAGAAAACACTGTCTAATAATAGCTATTATCTACGAAAAATCGTTTGAGTAAAGTCTCAACCTCCTCCTCTCAACCTCAATGATTTTCCAGAATGATTTTTTTAATGGTCCTAGGTCAATCTTTATTTCACTCCCCATACAAAATATCCGTGTATCGTCAACGGTTTATAGGACATAACTTTTTTACGGATTCAACTCAGAGTAATAAACACGTATACTCTAATGGAAGGTAATTGCATTGTGCAATTGTGCACGAAACCTCATCATTCGAACACATCCTAATGATGTTTTAAAATGATGATCTAA